>CBVK0100581712.1:0-11554 GCA_900067695.1 Picea abies
GTTTTTGTAAATTTTGAAATATGAAATGTTTTTTTATGTTTTTAATCCGAGGACTAATCAAAAACTTTTTGACAATGTATATGTAGGACTGCACTGGCCTCTAGGTACAACCCCCATCCAAAGACGAGGGGATCCAGTCGAGGTAGCAAGATTGGCTATCGTTAATTATGAGGCGATCGAGCAGAACCTGGAGGGGTTGACAGTAGATGTCCCATATATCTCTATTGATGAGATCCCGAGATGTTATCATCACCATACCATGGGCATATCTAGTTCTCTTAGTTGACAACTCCATAGGGTAGCACATACAATATTGTGTTATCATGAGCAACATCCTTGATGCTATTCTTTATATGAAGCCATGTGCTTCACACTTTTGATATTTTGGTCTTCAGACGAAAAAACACTTTTTGTAAACACTTTTATTGTTATATATACATGAGGCTTATACCGGCTTACTTCGATTTATATACAAAATGTGATTAGATTTATAAATGCCTCAAATGTTTGTCTAACACATAATTAGCTGATGCATCTATTAATGTAAATCAAGATGCACAACAAGATGATGGATTCCAAGTGAAACAACGTCAGTCAATAATTCGATGTTTGTACTGTATTCCACGATATTTTTAGTTGCACGACTGAGGAAAAAACTGTGTAGACTAATTAACTCGTTCGTAGGTGTGTATATTTCGCAAGAAACAGATGCTAGGTTCTAAGTACTATGACTAGTGCCATCGGAGAAGAAAATGTAGGGTAGCGAAGACACCAACATCTGGAAACCAAGCACAATGCAAGGTAAGCAGTTGGGGGTCGAAACCAAACAACGAAAAAGCACACAAGAGTATGATACAGTGCAAATACAACCTAAGCATAGTAATTCTTCAAGTAAAGCCCATTTCAGGGCTCACTCAAAGGAATACCATCATAATCCACTAACTCATAAGCTCCCTTCTCCAACACTCGTTTGAAAACATAAGGGCCTCACCACATAGCCTCAAATTTTGCGGCCCCTAGTAAATCATGATCTTGTTCGTAGAGGAGGACTTGATCACCCTCAGAGAAAATGTGTGGCTTGAGATGCTTTTCCTATTGGGATTTGACACATATTTTTTGAGCTTCAATAACCAGGGTGGCATCGAGATGGGTTTCATCTAATTGAATCAGGTACAATAGACATTCATCTTTAGCATAAGTGTTTGGAAGAAGTTCAATGGCTAGTTTTAGAGATGGTATCTCACATTCAATCAAAAGAACAACTTTGATACCATAAACTAATTGGAAAGTTGTGAAACCAGTGGCAGACTTGACGGATGTCCGGTAGACCCACAATGCGGAAAACAACATCGTGTGCTAACTCATCTTATGAATTCCTATCATCTATCAAAGCATTGTAATGAGAACTTTTTTTATTGCTTGAACCTAGCCATTGGCTTGTGGATAATAGGGAATTGAGTTTTCATGTTGAAGACCCAAGTTTTCAGTAAGCTCAGAAATCATGAAATTTCGAAAATGACTACCATGATCAGTGACGATAGCTTGGGGAACACCAAACCGGGTACTGATATGATTGAATATGAGTAGTGTTGCAGTTTTCCCAATATTATCAAATGTAGGCATTGCTTTGACCCATTTTGTGAAATAATCCACAACTACGATGATGTATACATGCCCCCCGACCGAGTGAGGTTTACATGTCATAAAGTCAATGCCCCATTTTGCGAAAGGACCAACAGAAACTACAGGGTGTAAAGGAGCGGGATGAGATCGTATCTTGTTATTATACATTTGAAAAGCATAACACTTTTGGACGACGATAATACAATATTTAAACAAATAAGGCCAGAAGTTCCTGACTCGTAGGATATTTTGGGCAGTGGCATACCCAAACATATGACCACCACATGCTCCAGAGTGGCAAACATTCAAAGCTTTCTCAACTTCATCATAGGTGAGACAGTGTCAGAAAATAGAGTCAACACCACAACAATAAAGAGTGTCACTAAGAATTATGTATTAATGGGCTTGATACCATATACGACGACGGTCTGTGATAGAAAGGTCAGGCCAAAAATTTTGAGTCAGGAGATAGATGATAATATATTTGAACCAAGCATCATCAGAACTGATCAAAAAAAGAGATTCATTAGGTAAGGAATCCTCTGCCACATTTTTTGTCTCAGTGGAGGGAAGGTCACATATCAGTTCGGAGAAAACCAATTTTTGTCTCAGTGGAGGGAAGGTCACATATCAGTTCGGAGAAAACCAATTATTTCTTAGACTTAGTGTGTTGAAACTCTAAGTCGAACTCCTAGAGAATCACAATCCATTTGGAGTACTTTCCCCCTAGAAATTGGTGCATAAGGATATGTTGCATAGGGTTGTAATCGAAAATGATAGTGGTCCTGCATAATAGGATATAATGACAAAAACATTGGACAGCTTGAACAACTGCCAAGGCCAGTTTTTCCACATGTAGGTATTTGGATTTGGTAGTCGTGAGACTCCGACTCAAATAATAAATTACATCTTCATCGTGCGAATCATCTTCTTGGACTAAAACCATGGAAATGGTAGAGTCCACATCGACGAGGTAGAGGAAATAGTCTCGACTATAATCGGGTGGGAAAAGCAGTGGTGTATGGGTTAGGGAAAGTTTCAAAGCTTCGAAGGATTTGTTGGTTGTTTCATCCCATATGAACTTGTAACCCTTCTTCAATAGTCAATTAAATCCTAACGTTAACTCAGCGTAATTGGGGATAAATCGACGCAAAAAATTTGTCTTCCCTTGCAAACTTTGGAGCTAGCAAAGTGTAGAAGGAGGAGGTAGATTAATGATAGCCTCAACCTTCAAAGGGTCCACCCTAATTCTGTGAAGTGACACAATAAAAACCAGAAGTTAGCCAGACTCCACACAATAAACACATCTGTGTGGGTTTAATGAATACGATAGTAACAACAATGAATGAAAATGGCTCGAAGATGGGCCAGGTGATCTTGGCGGTGCATGGAATGGGTCAGTAGATCATCGAGATATGGTTGTACAATGTGCTTGATATCATGAAAATCATAAGACATAGCACGTTGAAAATTTGCTCCAATGTTCTTTAAACCGAAAGGCAGTTTCTGGTAGGCAAAGGTACCCCAAGGACAGATGAAAGAAATCTTGTGTTGATCCGCGGGAAAAATATTAATCTGATTATAGCCGGAGAAACCATCCATTAAAGAGAAGATTTCACTCCCAATGCAATCGTCGCGGAGAAACCATCCATTAAAGAGAAGATTTCACTCCCAATGCAATCGTCGACGATCTGGTCAACAAAGGGGATTGGATAATTGTCCTTAGGACAAGATTTATTAATATCCCTATAATTGACACATACACAGATCATGCCTTGTTTTTTTATTGATTGGAACTAGATTGGATATGTAATCGATTAAAGCCATAGGATAGATAAATATGACTTTAAGAAGTTTTTCGACTTCGATCTTGATAGTGACGAATTTACGAGGGTGGACTGGGTGAAGCCTCTGCCGAACAGGTTTATCATCCGGGTAGGTCTTAATTTCATGCACAATGATATCGGGGTCAATACTCGACATATATTCGTAGCTCCAAGAGAAAATTTCACAGAATTCTTGAAAAAAAGCTTTATAAAGGACAACTTCATCATTGGAACATGCGGCTCCAATGTGAACATTTTCGACGACTCAAGGTTTAATGGATATTTCAAGAGGAACGGTGGGTGAAATGTTACTCAGGTTCCCTTCATAAATCACATCGTGTGTTGACTCGGGAACCAAGGAAATGACAACAACGGTCAACAGAGTCAAAATCCATTGGTATCTCTCTATGGTGTGATGTTCAAGGATGAGAATGGAATGATGATGTCCATCATCCCAAGGGGTGTCTTCCATGGACATAACTGACATGATCATCTCATCCATAGGAAATATGACATGAAACAGATCGGGGGATGAATCACCAAGAGAGGGAGGAGAAGGGGTTGTTGATTGAATGGCTTGATAAGTGGATTCAATTGGACTTAAGGGAATTTTTTCACCATAGAAAAGATAATCACCAGGGTCAGGTACTATCCATGGGTCATAAGACGCAAGGGTTTCACAAATAGAGGTGGAAATCATGTTTATTGAGGCAACAAAATGAGGTGGAATATCGGGTGGTGTGATTGGGAATTTACCCATCAAAGACAAGACACAACCGGATGATTCTTGAACGAGAAGAGGAAAAGAGTATAGAAAGATGTGATAAGTTTACTGATTGTGATGGATCTCTCTCACTTTATCCGGTGATTGATGTTCCTTTAATATTCTATTGTGTTGCATTTACATGACTGGTACCAACCGCCTCTACTTGATCTTCTTCAGTTATTTTGATTAAAGCTTGTTTCAACCAATTTTCAATGTAATCTCTCATATGAGAGAAACTTATCTCTTGTCTAACTTTAATATCAAATAATTTTCTTTCAGGATCACTAAAGTCAATTGAAAGTTGGTGCAACGGGTCTTCAATATCTTCATTTTTATTAACATAGCTAACTAGCCAACTTTCGACTTCTTTCTCTATGTACTCAGTTAAACTGTTAAATTTATCTACTGACACAGCCTTCAATATTTCCATATATTCTTCAAATTGTTCTCTTGTCATAAGCATAGAATTTAAAATTAATTTCAGATATCGAACTTCCCCGATGGTTCCTACCAAGTCTAACTCAATCAATTTCAAATATAAATCCCCTTTTTTTACACTCAAAGGGTCACAATCAACCAATATTTCCATTAAAGTATTTATTCTCTTGATCCAACAAGATTTTAATTGCTTTATACTAGTAGGGGATGGTAAATATTATTCCTTTCTTTTTAGTTCACTCATACCTAAAAATTTTAAAACAAATGTAATAACAACATCTTTATAAAAACCATCATCATTCTTGAGATCAACCTGGAGGTATTGTCTTAAATTGGTAATTATGGACCCCAAAGAAACAAAATTATTCTCAAAATCCCATGCTTCAAGAATTAGGGACATTCTTTTCTTTATATTCTCCCCAACATACCTTCTAATAGTCTTGAGAAGGCTTGATGTCCCTCTTAATTTTGAACTTGACTTTGGTGTTTCATCAAAGTTTTTCCAAGGCTGAACAATGGCAATCAGGATGGTGAACATGGGTGGAAGCATCAAGGAATTATCCAATTCTTTAATCCTTTCTTTTAAGTTGGAATTTTCAGTCTCCATCTCATCAACTAACATCTTAAGATCTTCACCTATAACTTCGTGGATACGTGCAATTCTAGAAGGTGGCACCCCATTGAGATCTAACTCTGAATTAGATTTCCCTTAGACCTTTTTACTTTTTAAAAGGATTTTTTCAAAAAATAATTTCTTGGTACTTCTATCAAACAACTAATTGTGAACAGTAAAATATTATTCTTTAAAGAATACTGGTAATGTTGGCATGTTTACAAGTAGGTGTGTTTGTCATTGATGGCAAGTTCAGAGTATGCAGCAATGACAAAACAAGGACAGGTTCGAATACCGGGAGTTGGAGGAGTCAAGAGTCGAGACTCTCCATCACAAGAGTCCCGAAATCGCGAAATGTGAAACCTCGAAAACTCAAAACAGGCACATCGATTGGAGGTTTGGATACTGGGAGTTGGAGGAGTCAAGAGTCGAGACTCTCCATCATAGGAGTCCCAAAAGCGCGAAATGAAAAACCCCAAAAGCCCAAAACAGGCACATCGACCGGAGGTTCGGATACCAGGAGTTGGAGGAGTCAAGAATCGAGACTCTCCAGCACAGGAGTCCCGAAATCGCGAAACACAAAACCTCGAAAACCCAAAATAGGCACTTTGACCGGGATTTCAGATACCGGGAGTTGGATATGTCAAGGACCCTCATGATAGGAGTCCCGAAGCAGCGAAATGTGAAACGCTGAAATATGTTGGTCCGACTCCATTTTGGAGTTTCGAATATCGGGATTTCACAAACTGAGAGTTGGAGATGTCAAGGACCCTCACAACAGGAGTCCCGAAGCAGCAAAATGAAAAATGCTGAAATATATTAGTCTGACTCCATTTCGGAGTTTCGGATACCGGGATTTCCCAGATCGAGAAATCAAATAACAAAGGAACCTTAACCTTTGAAGTTGTGATATGCGAAATCACAAAATAATCCTAACCGTCGGATCGAGGATTGATCTGGACTGTTGATCAGACATGACGAAGGCCCGTGAAGTATCGAAATCATGACAAGAACTGGACCATTGCATCCACAGGACACGTGGTGACATATCGTCATTTCACTGACTGGAAAGTCAAGGAACGGGGTTCCTTAACCTCTCAAACTCACGATATGCGAAATCGCGAAAAGCCGAAATGCGAAATTGCGACATGGAGGATATATCAGAGATCGCAACTTGGAGAGTCGAGATGCCTCGCAATAGGAATTCGCGACATGCGAAATCGTGAAATGTCAAAATATGAAATGCTGAAATGATCGAAGCTAGTCCATCTAACCTCCTTTTTCAGAGTTTCGGAGATCGCGACTTGGAGAGTCGAGATGCCTCACAACAGGATTGCCGAAATACCGAAATGCGAAACAAATTTTGGCTCAGCCTGTGGTCACAACCATTGGTCACATCGGCGGAAGATGGAGGAAGGAGCTAGTGCAACCAAGCTCAATTTTGGAGTTTCGGGGATCATTACATGAAGCGTAAAGAAACCTTAACCACAGGAATCCCAAAATGCCAAAATGTGAAACGGCAAATTAAACACAAGACCCTATGAACTCCATCCAACAGTGCAGGTGAACTTGAATATGATCGGAGGTCCATTGTTGCACTTCACAGTGTAACTACTAGAAACAACTGATGGTTTCTGCCAGAGGACTTGAAGAGGCCTCAGTATGATCGTCGGAGGAGAGGAAGAGGCTGGAGGCATATTCCAGTGATTGAATAATATTCTTAGAGGCAATTGATAGATGGATGGGCGTTGAAGCCTGTAACTGCAATAGAGAGGATTAGCTCGACTATGATAGAGAATACGAAGAGTCTCAACTGCCAGACAGGATGAGAAATCTCATCATAACACCCAGTGATGTTGGACGCGTGGGTTGAATCGCCAGAGAAGCTAAAGAGTTGCAATGATGATCAAGTAGAGTACTCGACATGAGGAGTTTAGCGGATATTGGATGGACAAGGAGCACAGAGACGATAAGAATGGGGAAGAAAGAAGAGATCTGTGTTGTTGTTGTTGTGTGTGATTGAGGTGTGAAGAAGGAGGTAGAGTGCAGCAGCAGAGATGCACATAATGGGAATGGTGCATTGAAGGGACATGGCACAGAGAGCATAAAAGGAAAAATTTCTCCAGGAAGAGAATGGAACGATGATGTCCATCGTCCCATGGGGTGTCTTCCATGGAAATAAATGTCATTATCATCTGGTCCGTAGGAAATATGACGTGAAGTGGATTGGGAGATGAATCACCAAGAGAGGGAGTAGAAGGGGTTGCCGATTGAATGGCTTGATAAGTGGATTCAACCGAACTTAAAGGCATTTGTTCACCATAGCGAAGATAATCACCAGGATCATGTACTATCCATAAGTCATAAGATGTGGGGGTTTCGCGGACGGAGGTGGAAATCATGTCAATCAAGGCGACAAAAGGAAGTGGAACATCGAGTGGTGGTATTGGGAAGGTACCCATTAAAGTGGAATATTTTAGGAAACCCACACCAACATTCTCGTACCCACGAGGTGTCTTTGAGATAAATGGCACGTTTCTAGTACGGGAATCAGAGTTGAAAAAGGCCAGTTGGTCAATCGTAACGAATTTTCCTTGATGTCGGAAACGTAATACATGGAAAAGGGTTGACATGATGACACACATGGAATCAATCCATCTATGACCAAGTAAGAGGTTATAGTCAAGAGGCGCATCAAAGAGATCGACCTCTACGTTGACTGATTTTCCTTCCAACGTAATAGAGAATGAGGGAATAACATCATAGGGTTTAAAACTAGAACCATTGAAATCCTTAAGTGTATTGTGTGATTTAGTGAGGGGGGGAGAACCAATGGATTTCCAACAAGAAACAGACATGACACACATCGAGGCACCCTCGTCAATAACGGTTCTACAGATGTTCTTGTTCTCGACAACAACTTGAATCTGAAATGCTAACTGAGGAGGTAGCATTGGAATGCGATATTCCAAGTCAAAGATTATCAAATTCATATCTGTGGGATCAATTCCACTGATGGCCTTTAACAGTGCCTTCTGTTGAGCGGGAAAACTTTGAAGGACTTCGAGAGCTGACATCGCAGAGGCTGCTTGCGCAAGATCTTCTACAATACTGTAGTTTTGAGCAACACGTGCATGAGGATTGAAGGAAGAATTTTGAACAACGCCCTTTGGAGGAGGGCTGAGAACTGTATCGGGACTCGGTCATTCGAGATGAAGGGGACCGTTGGGAGGTGAAGTTGAAGGAGGAGGTTGAACCAATGAAGGTGGTAAATCATCAACTTTCTCCTTTGAAGGATAGTAATCTTTGGCTCAAGTGGTGATGGAAACGTCATTCTTGTTAGAATTACCAATACACATAAGGACATATGAAGTGGTGGAAGGAGAGGGTTTCTCATGAATGACAAATTGAGCCTGTTTTTGAGAAGGGAAAGGTTGTGAAAAAATGACAGGTGTGGGAGGTTTTTCGGTCCCTTGAAGGAACTTAGTGGCCTCAACGTGTCTTGAAAAATCTTTCATGTAGTGATCATCACCACAAATAAGGCAAGGATATCGAGGTTTACGCTTATCCTTATCATCAACAGACTGGGTCTTGGGTTTATTAGATCGAGGATTATTATTTCTATCCTCCTTATTCTTTTCCTTTCCTTTTTTAGACTTATTTTTGCTGACAGGGGTGGATTGAATAGAATTAACCTCAGAAGTTTTTCCGGTGGAAGGAGTAGGAGTCAGAGCACTTTGAACATTAGAAGCAGGAGATTTGGGATTGGTGTGAGTGGACAACATGGATTTAGCATCAGCATGGAAGGTTCCAATCACACCATCAACAACATGAGAAGTTGTTGGGGTTGTTGAGGTAGCAGTGGTAGAAGGGCGAGGAGCATTAGGGAGCAAGTCGTAAAGAGTGCCCATTTGTGAATAAACGAGATCTAGGTACTGAGCGCGACTAATCGCCTACTATTCAGTGACAACGCCACCCATATAAATATCATGGGAGATTTAATTCACGAATGATTTAGTGAACCATTCAGCCAATAACTGATCAGGAAGGTCGAGTTTGATCAAACGTCTTCTTCATCTCCACTCATGGATGTGATAAAAAATATGAGTGGCCGAAGATTGCTTAAAGGAACTCAAAATCTCAGTTCTTGTCTTGTAGCGGATGGGCAATTGGTAATGTGTGAGAAAAACCATGGCAAGTGTGTTGAAGTCATTAAAGAAACCTCACGGTAATTCTATGTACCACTTTATAGACAAACTCATGAGAGTTTGTTGGAAGAGTCGTAAGCGAATGGAGTCGTCCATCAAAGAGTTGGACGAGCTCCAAAGGTGAAAAGTCATAACATGGTTGTTTGGGTCTTCTCCTAGTTTACCATCAAATTTGGGAATGTTGGACGGTATCTTGGCTGGTATCACAAGCCAATGGGGAGAATGTAGGATAGGATCATTCAATATCCTAGACAAGTCGGGTAGATCCAAAGTGGCTAGAAAAAGAAGTTGTCTATTCACTTGAGGGTACTGATGACTTTGGGGAGGAAGTCCCATTGGTATACCAACAGGACCGTAAGTAGTTTGGATGTATGTGGAGTGTCCTGACATATTTGGTCGAGGATGTAGAGGTATGTATCCCATAGGTTTGGGTTGGTTGGGAATGTTCCCTTGAAAAGGGACACTAGACTGAATGTGTGGACCCCAAGTGGAGCCCAAAGAACCTGGATATGGTTGGCCCGAGTGAGGGGGCATAAAAGGGTTTCTTTGAAGCTGTTTCCCCCCGAATGATTGTGGATTTCCTTGGGAAAGGAGATTCAAAAGGTGGGCTAGTGATCCATATATGTTCTGTCCATACAGTGGGTTATAGACTCCAACCTGAGGTTGTCCTCCAAGTGGAGGATACCCCCCAACGTTAGATTTCCCTCCAACAGGAATCTGGTAACTAGAACTGAACGAATGATGGGTGCTTTCAATTGGATTGGAGCCACTAGGGCCAAATCCCCCCAGAAAAGGTGGATAAGACCCTCTGGAGAGGACCTGGGAAGGTGTAGGAACAAAACCGGTAGTAGAATTGTACCCAGGTGGAACAAAAAGTCTAGAAACTCCGGATTGAACTTGGGTAGGGATAGTAGTGGAAGGATTCAAAGCGTGATAACCAGGAGGGAGTGACAGGATAGGTATAGATGAGAGTGGTGTGCCAATGGGAGTTTGGCTAACCACCACATTTCTAGTAGGAATAATCCTAACGTGTGGGACCATAGTAGAATGGGCTATCTGGAGAGAAAAAGTTGAGCTAAGACCAATAGAATGTATGTTTGGAACGACGGTGATATGGTTGGTTGCACCCGAAAAGTGGTTTGGCAGCACTGTGTAGGTAGTAGACACTTTGGGTATTTGTGATACAACAAGTATATCAACACCTGCCATTGAGTTGTAAAGGTCCTGCATTGTGCAAGGCGAGCTTGTAAATATGTTGGTAGTCCAAAGAGGATCCCCGACTCCATGTCCTGAATGGGGTCCGGTCGGTATTCCAGAAGTGTCAACAACAAGTTCTCCAGATTAATTCAACTGGAGAATACGTCTCTCGTATCCAAGAGGAATGCGGAAAGCCTCTAGAGAATAAAAAACAATTTAGAAACTTTCTAAAGAGGTGGAACCTTCCTCTTGTGAGTTTATAGTGTCTTGGACCTCGCTCTGTTGAGGAGATCCCTCCGGTGAATGAGGAGGTAGGATATAATCCTCCATAATTTTGGGAGGAAGTCCCTGGACCCTATGCGAACGGTGTGGAGGGTCGATGTTGGCTGAGCCAAATATTTTACGCAAAAAATCTATGGCCAACTACAAAAACAAACAATAATCGCTAATAAAATCTAGGAATCAAACCAAGAAAACAAACCTTCTTATTTCGAAGTCACTAGTTGGTGATTAAATCCAACGTCGCAAAGTCAAGACAAGAAAGGGTTAGGATAGAGTAGGTGGAAAAGTTACATTGACAACCTGCTTAATGGACTTACACCCTGGTCCAAGCTCCCACACATAATTTTGGGTATACCCTCCAATGAGCCCAAGTGAGTCTAGCCAACGTTGATTCCAGGTACTGTGAATACTTGACCCTCCATAGTCACCTCATGTAAGACCATAAAAGGATAAGCAACTAAGGCTACCAAGAACAACAATGAAGCTTGGGGAAACATTCGACAGTTCAATCCACGCGCAAAGATAGGGTATCTAGCTTGAAATCAACTTGAGAGGATTCCACTCATCATTGTGGGTATACCTTCAAGAGACCCCCATAATA
>CBVK0100581713.1:0-11553 GCA_900067695.1 Picea abies
AAATGTCTGGTCTGGTGTTTTTCAGGTACATCAGTGATCCAATAATCTGTCTATACAGTGTGGCATCAATCAAATCTGACGAAGTATCAACCAACAGCTTCAGCTTCGCTTCCATGGGTGTATTCATGGGTTTGCATTCCAGCATGTCGAATCTCTTCAGGATTTCAACTGTGTACTTCCCTTGGTTAAGGAAGATCCTTTATGGACTCCGGCATACCTCAAGACCTAAGAAATAATGTATTAGGCCAAGGTCTTTCATTTCAAATTTAGACGCAAGTCTCCTTTTTACATTCAGTGATGAGCTTTTCTTCTCTAGTTAAGAATAAGTCATCCACATATAGCAGTAAGATTACTGGCTCATTATCCATAATTTTGAAGTAGAGATTTGAGTTTGCTTTACTCTTGGTAAAGCCTAAGCTCGTCAAGAAACGGTCTATATGGCCATACCAAGCTCTAGGAGCTTGCTTCAATCCGTATGAGGCTTTCTTCAATCTGTAGACATGAGACTTCCTGTCTTCTACCTCAAATTCTTGAGGTTGTTCTATATACACTTCCTCTTCGATGACACCATTTAGGAAAGCTGTCTTCACGTCCATCTGGTGAAACTTCCACTTCATCTTAGCTGCAAGAGCTATGATGGTCCTGATCGAAGTGTATCTGGCTACAAGAGCGAATGTCTCTTCATAGTCAATGCCTTCCTTCTGGGAAAAGCCACGAGCGACAAATACTTCTCAATACTTCCAGTAGCAGCATGTTTTATTTTGAAGAGCCATCTGTAGGATACCCCATCTTTATTCTTCGATCTGGGAACTATTTCCCATACTTCGTTCTTCATTATGGATTGGTATTCCTTTGTCATGGCATCTGCCCATTCTTTTCTTTGAATGGCTTCTTCAGAGCAGGTAGGCTCTTCTTCTAGAAGATCACACATCAAAGTCGTATAGCTGGAGAATGGTTTTGGTCTTTTCACCTATCTCGAGGTTCCTTCTGGAACACCATACTTCTCTCCATATTGAATAAACTCTCTTGCCCAAGTAGGATTTCTTTTATGGGAGAAGGTCATTTGAGGAGGTTCTTGAACTTCTGTTATATCATGGTCTTCAGGAGTCTCCTCATCAGGGGAAGTTACGACTTTCCTTACAGGTTTTGCAGCTCTGGGAACTTCCCTCATGGATTCTGTAGTCCTGAAATTTACAGATTCCTCTTCATACATTTCTTCAAGCTGGCATCTTCTTGATTTCTTAAGTGTTGCTTCTTCATCAAAGGTCACGTCCTTGCTGATCTCAATATGGTGGTGACCAGGTATGTAGATTCTGAAGGCCTTGGATACCTCACAATATCCCACAAATATTCCCTTCTTTCCTGAAGGGTCTAGCTTGTTTCTCTTTTCTTTAGGTATATGAATAAACAATGGATAGCCAAATATTTTGAGATGGCTTACCTCTAGCTTCTTTCCGGTGAACATCTCTTCCAATGTCTTGAGCCAAAGTGTGCTATGGGATAATCAGTTCTGCACATAAACAATTGTCATTGCTGCTTCTGCCCATAAGCACATAGGAAGGTCTTGATCATGGATCATAGTCTTCACAGCTTCCAGTATGGTTCTGTTATTCCGTTTAGCTACACCGTTTTGTTGGGGATCTTGATCCCAACATCTTTGCAGAAGTTCACGAACTCTTTTGAGGTATATTCTCCTCCATTATCTAACCTGAGTATCTTAATCTTCCTTACAGAAGGGTTTTCTATCAAGGCTTTGAATCCCTTGATCTTGTTGAACACTTCAAATATATCTAGGTCTTTTATGAGAATAATCATTAATGAATGATACATAGTATACATACCCATTAATGGAGGATGATGGAATTAGGCCACATACATCTGAATGAATGAGTTCTAGGACTCCTTCTGCCTTGTTGTCCCTCTTCAGAAACGGGTTCTTGGTGTTCTTCCCTTGTGCACATCCATTGCATACGCCTTCATGGTCACCTTTGAGTTCTGGTAAACTTGTGACCGCTTTGCATATGTATGGTAGCGCCTTGTAGTTGATGTGAACTAATCTTCTAGAATTCACATGGATTCTTTAATAGCGTGGGTCATGGCAGCTTCTGAGTGACCCACCTTCTTCTTTTCCACTGATGATTTCTTTATTTATGATCTCTCCTTTAGCACGTTGCCTTCCGCAACCTTCTCTATAGCTTCCTCATGTGACCTGGAGCAAGGTCAACAAAAAGAATAATATCCTTCTGATAATATAAAGCAATAGCACGAACAATCATCACAGTAGCTCCTTTAGAGCTATCACTTATAATTTATCTGAAGCAAAGATTAAAGGTAAGAAATACAATACGAAATGAGGTCAACACTCTCATATTGTTGTGACCAAGCATTCTTCCATGGCAACCTGGAACTAACACATGAGGTTTCTCCTAGAGGAGGTGTTAGTTGTATCAGCCAAAGTATATACCTCTATATGCTCACATGCTATTAGATATAATACTTTACAAAGACTGCTATCTCAACTATAGTCATCAACTTGTCATGTGTACCTTTGAATCTTATCAACTTGATTTAATCAAACCTGGAGCCTTGTCCTCAAGGATGAGTGCTTTCTTTTCTTCCAGGTCTCCTTCACTCAAGTGACGAGTGCTTTCTTCAACCTGTCTGTTGTACTAAGACAATACGCTATCTTGACAGAAGGTTAGGTTAGAGAATAAGCTCTATGATCATCTTTGAATCCTTCTAATCATAGCTTCAACATGCAACACTAATTAAGATAATGTCATGACACATAGATGTATATCAGAATAATCACACCTGGGTTGCATCATTCCTCTGAATGTGTTGGATCTTGAGATCCTTTTGGATCTATGGCAAGAGATCCCTTCTCCTACAAATACTCTTTAGGGTTTAACCATTAAACATATGTAAGTACATACCTCTGATAGCATTTGAAGGTAGTGGCTCCATTTGGTAGGAACGGTAATCATTGCCAACTCTTGAGAAAATTTCAAGGGTGATTGCAACTGGTTCTACGGCTGCAACTGCAACTAGTACTGCAACTGCAGCTGGTTCTGAGATTGCAACTGCAACTGCAACTTAGGGTTTTATGAGGAAACCTTAATTTTTCAAACTTCAAATTTTGAAATTATGATCCAGGGGATAGATGCGCTGAGCTGAGGCAAGTTAGCTGGTGCAGTCGGAATTTCAAAAATCCAACTTTTACCCCCTCAAACTTGATCTGTGGATTTCTAGACTGGTGCTTCTAGTACTTCTGGTACTCTGGTACTTTTGGTACTTCTGGTACTCCGGTTTTCTGGTTTTCTGGTACTTTGTGAAACTAGGGTTTCACTTTCCGGGAGATCCAGCCACTGAAAAGGTGCGCTCTAAGTGCCAAAATGATCCTTGGGGGAGGGTGCAACTTTCTAGGTGGTTTTAGGGCTGAAAAGATTCACTTTTGAAAAACCCTAATTTGCAGGTACTGCAACAGTGACGTTTTTCTCTTGCGAAATATGCTTCCTTCAAGTTGGCTCTGATACCATGTTAATGTTTTATGATATTGTTATAGTTCTTTGTATTTCAATAGATAACAACAATAGAAGAACAAGATCACTGAGAAATACACATTCACAAGAGACACAACATTTATCTTGGGAAACCCTCTAGGGGAAGAAAACCCAACAAAAACTTCCTTATCATAAATTGCCAATACAATGTCAAGAGATAACTCAAACCAATACAAAAATTCCTCACCAAAAGATGTGCCACTCTTCTCCCTCTCTCCTTTGCCGGTAACAAATCAGAACTTGTCTCTCAAATTGAGCAAGTGAGTTGTGTTCAAATGAGGTGCTAGCTTCCTTTATTTATACAAGTTCTGGCATGTGTGAAGTGTCTCTTCACTGGCAGGGCCGACTTCTTAATCTGGGTGGGTAAGCCCACCTTTATTATATTTTTGGGTCTTCTTATTAACTGTTGGAGCCGACTTCTTATGCTTCCTATTATAATTGTCTATTGACCAATCTGCAAAAGGGGATTTGGTCCTAATACAATTACCGACATGATTAATCCACAATGGGGATTAACCTATGAATAAAATAACAATAATAATAAGAATACTCTTTGCAGTTACATTATTTTAATAGCAAAAACTCCTTCGAGCCAATCTCATATACCCCATTTCAGATAGTCAATGGGTATCTCCACTTGTCATAGTTCCCAAGAAAAATGGTAAGTGGAGGATATGTGTAGACTTCTAGGAGTTAAACAAAGCCACCCATAGGGATTATTTTCCCTTACCATTTATTGATCAGGTGTTGGATATCCTGTCCGGAAAGAAGTATTTTTCATTATTGGATGGGTTTAGTGGTTACAACCAGATACAAATAGCACCCGAAGACTAGGAGAAGACCACTTTCACCTGCCCTTGGGGCACATATGATTATAGGGTGCTCCCTTTTAGACTTTGCAATGCCCCAACCACTTTTGAAAGAGTTGTCCTAGCCATTTTCTCTGACTTGACCAATGATTGTGTGGAAGTCTACATGGATGACTTTACAGTCCATGGACAAGACTTCCAGGAAGCATTGACCAGTCTATAAAAAGTCTTGATTCGGTGTAAGGAAACAAACCTTTCCTTAAGTAATGAAAAATAAAAAATGATGCTCACTGAAGGTATTGTTTTGGGACATCACATTTCTGGTTCTGGAATGAGAGTTGATCTGGAAAAGATTTATATCATCACACAAATCAAAATACCTTCCTCACAAAAGGAAGTCTGTATCTTTTTAGGACATGCTGGCTACTATAGAAGATTCATTCCAAATTTTACAATCTTAGCTACCACTTTATTCAAATTATTATCTAAAGAAGCCGAATTTAAGTGGGATGATGAATTCCAAATATCTTTCGAAATTCTAAAACAGAAATTGTCAACTACCCCTGTATTAAGAGGACCAAATTGGTCCCTTCCTTTTCATATCTGTACTGATGCCTCAGACACAGCCCTTGGGGCAGTCCTTGGACAAAGAGAAAATCAAATTCCCTGTGCTATTTACTTCATCAGTAAGAATCTGTCTCCAGCTGAACTTAATTATACGGTCACAGAAAAAGAATTGCTAGTTGTAGTCCATGCTATCAATAAATTTAGACACTATATTACAGGATATCAAGCTTTTGTACACACTGATCATTCGACCATCAAATTTTTAATGAACAAACCTGTAACAAATCCTAGAGTTACACAATGGCTCTTATTATTACAAGAGTTTAATATCAACATTATTGATAGAACTGGTAAAGATAATCTTGTGGTTGATTTCTTATCTAGAATGATTCATCTGGGAGATAATGCACCAGTAGAAGATAACTTTCCTAATGAAAATTTATTTTCTATTTCTACATTCACTCTGTGGTATGTAGATGTCGCTAATTATCTTGTGACAGGGAAGATACCTCAGAAATTGTCTCCTAGAGAAAAACAGAAAGTAATTCAACTAAGTGCAAATTACATGTGGCACGATGATTGCCTCTACAAAACAGGACCAGATTTGGTGATCATGAGATGTGTAAGGGAAGATGAAATTCATGATATTTTGCAAGCCTTCCATGATGGTCCTTGTGGAGGACACTTTGTAGAAAAGAGGACCGCTTACAAAGTTTTGCAATCTGGTTACTACTGGCCCCATATTTTCAGAGATGCTAAAACCTATGTATCCAATTGTGATGAATGCCAACAAATGGGTAAGCCTACTGCATGAGACCAAATGCCACTTGAAGCCCAAGTAGTCATTGAACCATTCGAGAAATGGGCATTAGATTTTGCAAGGCCCATTAACCCTGCATCTAAAAAGAAAAAGTATATACTTGTATGCACTGACTATGTGACTAAATGGGTTGAAGCAAAAGCTTTACCAGTTGCAAGTGAAAAATCAGTGGTATATTTCCTTTTTAATGATATATTTACTAGATTTGGTGTACCACGAGAAATTGTGACTAATCAGGGAACTCAATTTACTTCTCATCTATTCAAAGCTATTACAGAACAGTACCAAATCAAACACAGGAAATCTACACCCTACCATCCACAGGAAAATGGACAAGTAGAATCTACCAACAAATTTATTGAGTCCATTCTTACCAAAACAGTACAACTACACCATAAGGATTGGGCAGACAGATTATTAGAATCCTTATGGGCTTATAGAATCACCTGGAGTAATACAACAGGACATACACCCTATGAGTTGGTGTATGGGAAGAAGGTGCTTCTTCCCATAGAATTCCAGAACAAAACCTTCAGGACTGCAGTACAAGTTGACATGAACTTGGATGAAGCCCAACAATAAAGACTCTTGCAGCTTAATGAATTGGATGAAACCAGGCAGGAAGCACTTCAAAGAACTACCCTCATTCAAGAACATAGAACAAAATGGCATGACAAGTATCTCAAAAAGAAAAAATTTCAACAAGGAGATTGGGCCCTATTGTATGACAACAGATTCAAGAATTTCAAAGGTAAGTTAACTACCCGTTGGATGGGACCTTACGAAATTGACACTATCTACGATAATGGTTCAATAAGGATAAAGACAATTGATGAACAACAGACACCACTACTTGTGAATGGTCACCAGTTGCGAGTTTACAACAAACCTCTGTCAAAAGAAGAATTCTTGACTCGTATACTACAAAATTCAAATATGCAGATGATCAGTAAGGAAGGAGACCCTCCTACTGATCCAAATTGATTGATTGGTTTATTTGAAATTTTTGTACATAAGTGTGGATCGAATTTTGTTAATAAGATGAAGGTAACAAGAGATTCTTACCCCCTTTTGTTTTACTTTCACAATTTCTTTTCTTTTTTGTAAGTAAATTTCTATAATTTATTTGATCCTTCACGAACTTGCTAAACATCAGTTTGTAGGAATCAACAATATTATGTTCTACTTCGGTACCAGAAATCCTGTTCTAGTCTGGTACCAGCAGTTCGGTACCAGAAGTCTGTCCTTCTACAGTACTATCGAGACATATTACCTAATTGACAAAGCATACTACACATACTTCAAAATCTTATGTCAATTAATCTGAAGTACGAAGCCATGCAAACAACCACTTAAACAAGAACCAAGAAGCCGAATGCAGTATCAAATGGCCAAATGCAGTATCAAATGACAACCATTGTGAAGCAATAATTTCTTTTGGTTATGTTGACAACTAAAGGGAAGTATTTTAATTTCTTTTGGTTCTGTTGCTAAGAAGTATTTTAATTTCTTTTGGTTATGTTGCTTAAAAACAAAATAAAAGAGGGACACAATCCTTACCTATGATTGCTCAAAGAGCCATAATCCGCTTCAAAGACTAGAAGTTGCCTTTACCCAGTATTTCAGCATGATTTAAAGGAAAAAAAAAATATTAGCCTATAAGTAACTATCTCACCCTAACCAGACTTCAATAGTATTCATTGGATTATCTTATTAAAGAGTAACATATGAGTATATGAACACTCTTTACCATGGGCACACTACCAAAAATTTTATGGAAGAGGATGTACCAGTACCCTAAGGAAACTTTAGGTTATTCTCTTATGGACAAATTCAGACAAAATTATACATCTTGATCACTCTAAAGAAAATAATGTGTATAAAATTTTATTTTTCCTTCAAACAAATCTTTAAAATACATACAAAAGAAGAGTATATTCCTTCCAACCCAATACCATCCCAGCCTGTAAAAAGGTTTTCAGATGAGCCTCCCCTGTCACCGTGCAAAGCACTCTTTAGTAAAAACCAAAATAGGTGACTATGGACAAGAAGCCTTTGATGGGAAAAGGGTTTAAGAGACTAACCTGCCGGGATACTGAACATGTCTGCTAGCAATGGGTACCGGTCTGTGGTATGACTAGGCAAACCCATCAGGGTACTGAACAAGCCTGTTGGCAATGGGGCATTCTACCTGGGGAAGGCACCTCTCACTAATTATCACAACTACCCCACCGGAGTACTGAATAGGCTTGCTGGCAGAGAGTTCTGGTTGAGAAATGTCTCATTTATACTTGTCTGATTGAAAAATTCACTTTTGTCATCCAAAAAAAAAAAAAAAGCAAAGGTCACTATTGGCTTTCATGAGACACAAACTCTGGATTAATCAGCAACATAATTACTTCAAGAAAATGTCCATTTGAGAATCACCCTAAGTCAACTTACCGGTCTGACATCTAAAGCCTACATTACCTAAGAAGGAAACTTCTTAAGAGTGGAGCCCTAACTAGGGAGTTTAATCTACTTATACTATGAAATTTATCTATAAACATCCAATGATAGTAAATCTCTTAAGCAAGTTAGGTGGGATTTGTTCTTCTGGCAAAAATATAAATATTCCTTATTTCACTGTTGAATGCTACCTTTGTCAATAATCCATCAAAAGAAGGGCAATTTCACTTTTTAGGTATTAGATCATATGTTAGGTGATAAATGTACTTCTGGAATTTGATTGGTTTCTTTTTTTCTTATCATCTTTTCTCCACTATGATATAAAATGTTGAATCTTCTTTCATATAGATATACAACATCTTTGGCATGGGGGAAGGTCAAAGAGCCCCTTCAGAACTCTTTTTCAGACTCACATGATCACCCTACAGAACCAAATATAGAAGAAGATAAGCACAAAAGAACTACAGGATATTCTCGTACCAAGTTTTCAAGAAACTTCAATCTAAAAGGATGAATTCTGACAATTTACAAGCAGTTGCACATGCTATAGGTATTAATCATACAAAGGTAACATGGTATTTATTTTCCTATGCTCATAAAACTATAATAAGTATGAAAATATATACTAGATCTTATGACCCTAGTATTAAATGTTGGCAAATGCTTAACAGGTAGTGTATGCTTGTCATTGATGGCAAGTACAACAATGAAGATGGCAGGATCAGAGTGTGCATCGATAGAAAAACAGGAACAACGTAGCCTCAGGAGGAATTAGTGCAGAGTCAAAATTCTTCCAAGTAAGAAGGATGTGTAAGCTTGGAGGAGAAGCATCGCTGATCGTTGGATCCCATCCAAAATTCCCGACAGCATGAGGGCTGTCAGATCTGAATAAAGACAAGAAGTGTGCGCACTGAAGAGGAGGATAGATCTCAGGCGTTAGATCTGAGCACAGGATCCGACCACCATTGGATCGAGGAAAACCTGCACGGTGTTTAAAGTGCAAGGAGAAAAGGGGCTCACAAAATCCTGAAAGCAGGAGGACCGTCCATCTCAAGGGGTTATGTGGACCGTTGATCTGACTCCCTGTCGGGGTTTCAAGGATTGCGAGTTGAAGAGGTCAAAGAATAATAACCACAGGACTCGCGAAATCGCGATATGTGATACCCCGATATAATCTCGACCGTTGGACCAAGGACAAATATGGACCGTTGATTCCAGTCCTTGTCGGAGTTTCGGGGATCGAGAGTCGGACATGTCAAAATTTATTGACATCAGGAACCCCGAAATCGTGATGTGTAAAATCCCGACTGAATCTGAACCGTCAGATAGAGATATGATCTAGACCGTCGACCTGACTCACGTTAGCTAGGAACACGTGGCACAACCAGGTAATGACAAGTATCAGGCTGATTCAACACTTTAGGCACATGTAAGTCACGAATCAGAATGACACGTGGAAGTATTCAACACGTGTCAATCCACGTGTGATGTCAGCAGATGTACACCACTTCGGAGTTTTAGGGATCGCAACATGGAGAGGCAAGTAAACAGTGCATCATAAATGTCGAAATCACGATATGCGATATCGCGACATATTTGCAATCATCAGATCAAGAAGTGATCTGGACTGTTGATCTGACTTCTTCACAGGGTTTCGTGGATCAGGATTTGGAAGTGACAAGAACATTCACCATAGGAATGTCGAAATCGCTATATGCTAAATCACGATGTAATTTGAGCCGTCAGATCAATCTTTGACCTAGACCGCTGATTCCAGTCAATGGAGAGGCATCGGGGATCGAGAGTTGGACATGTCTAAGATTATTGACAACAAGAATGTCGATTTCGCGATATGCAAAATTGTGATCCAATCGCAGCCGTAGAATCAAGCTTAGATCTGGACCATTGATCTAACTGCATATCAGAGTTTCGGGGATCGCAACTTGGAGATGTCAAAGAAACAATGCAACAAGAATGTCGATTTCGCGATATGCGAAATTGCGATGCAATCGCAGCCGTAGAATCAAGCTCTAATCAGGACTGTTGATCCCATGCCATTACAAGGTATCGGGGATCGTGACTTGGAAAGTTGAGATTCCACATCTCCAGATCCACGAAACACGAATCCGCGAAAAACGCTTTTTGCATAGGCACTTGGTTATGACCATAGTCACATTGGGGAAGGAGCTAGTGTAGCAAGATTAATAAAGTTCATCCAATGGCGCAAATAAACCTGAAGAAGATCGGAGGGCTACTATAGCATGACATAGTATAACTGCTAGAAACCATTGATGGTTCCAGCCAGAGGACTTGAAGACACATGGGATGATTGACAGAGAAGGTGAAAAGCCGCTGGGAATCTTCAAGAGGAATAAAGATGTTCGTGAAGGTGATGGACAGCTGGATGGGCATTGAGGCCTATAACTGAAATAGAGAAGGTGAGCTCGACTGTCACAGAGAAGATGAAGAGTCTCAACTGCCAGAGAGGCTGAGGAATCTCAGCATAACACCCAGTGATGCTGAACGCGTGGGAAAACAGCCAGAGAAGCTGAAGAGTCACGATGATGATCACACAGAACACTTGATATGTGGAGGAGATTAGCACGGGATGAGGATGCAGAGGCATGGTGAATATTGCGTGCACAAGAGGAACAAAAGCTACGGAGATACTGTACAGAGAAGAGAAGGGTGTGGCTGTTGTTGTTGGAGGTTGCTGTGATTGTTGTTGGTGAAGGTGATTCATGTGTGAAGAAGGAGGAGAGTACAGTAGCTGAAGAGAACAGAAGAGGAACTATAAAGTGAATGGACATGGCGCACAGAGCATAAAAAGCGGAAGAACAGACAACGCAAGTGATGTTTGCAGAAAGGCAATGAGGCAGACAGAGCAACGAAATACAACAAAACAGTGATGAGTCTGGTAAGCCATTGTTGAACATCATATCACTATAATAAGTTTCAGTAGAAAATATTTATATTTCAAGGTGGTTGGGAGGAGCTAGGGAGGACTTGTGTCCTCAAAGGTTCAAGTGGGTTCTTGAACACAGCGAGTTGGTGCTTCCTTCTAGTTGGTGCTAGAAAAACCAGGGAGTTGGTGCTTCCTTCTACTTGGTGCTAGAGAAACCAGGGAGTTGGTGCTTCCCTCTAGTGGGTGCTAGAGAAAACAGAGAGTTTGTGCTCTCAGCAAGTTGCAGCTTGAAAAACTGAGGTTGTAGCCTCATTATGAGTTGGTGCTCATATGTATGATACTGTAAATAATGTAACCATTACTTATCATATAAAGAAAAAGAGGTTTTTACCCTGCATGGGTTTCCTCGGGAAATATCTGTCTCTGTGTTTCTCATATATG
>CBVK0100581714.1:0-11553 GCA_900067695.1 Picea abies
CAGAAAAGACCTAAAGATTCCTACTTTTTACCATCATACCTTATTTCGAGCATTTGATATCGATCCCTCTTCATGCTTGGTCTCTCTTTGACTGCAACTCTCCTCCCAAGGCTAACCTGCATTCATAAAAGACAAACAAAGAACTCCACATGCATTTGATCTACAGATTAATGGGTTAGAGATTTAATCAACATGTATGCAATAAACCATGAAAACCTCATATGGTGGGATGAGAAAAATAATGCTTTATTATTAACTTAAATAAATCAAAGTATAATGATGAAGTCAGCCACTGCTCCACGAACCTGGTCCTGGGCTCCTCTTCAACTGTCCTCCAACTTCTTTTCTCTATACTTCTCTTTGCAAAAAAGGATAAAGGTTGGGACAAAGGGAATGAGCAATCGGGTATAGTTTCTTTACTATTATTCTCCTCCTCCAAATGGGACCCCTAACCATTCTTTTATAGGCTAGAAGAAGCTAGGTATTTGGTCAAACTTCCAGCCATGCATGGTCGAAAGGTTTAGTTAACTTACCCAAAGTTGTGTGTTCCGTCAACAACTTTCCTTTTTTTCATTATTTTGTAGGTACACACAGGTTATCTTGGGTCAGCTAGCGTGTACACACGTGCAGTAATGTAGCAAGGTGCATGGGCCTTTATAAAAGGGGTTTTTAAGAAGAGTTGTTCAACGGTGTTTTGGAAAAGAAGGAATCTGAGATGGCCTGATGCCAAGTAAGCATGTCTGGTGCAAATTAGGGTTATAACAGATGCCCCCTAATTTGTGAGGTCAGAAGAGCATATAATGGCCGAAATACATTAACAATCTTCATCGATGTGTTGAACAAGTGAGCTCAAAGACCAGAAATCGGTAGGTTCCATCTGCAAAATAATAATCGTCTCACCGAGGCGGGCATACCCATGCTCAGGATAAAATAAAACCATGGCTACCAATCAAATACACTGTACATCCATGTCATATAACTATATAAAGTGTAGCCATGAGAAATACACAACAAAGCTACATCTCGAAATAAAAAATATATACGTGTAGAGTATCCATCTTCTTAGAAGCTGATAAGGCCTGATAGCTGGAGATGAGGTTTTCAAAGCTCGAGCAACAACTTCAAAATATTCAAAACTCGGGTAGGAGTGTAATATGAGTGTACAACTTCACTACCCAGAGTTCTTCGATGGCTCATCAGTCATGGACTAGAGAAACTTGATGATCAGACTGAAGGATTCATTGATTTCGAACAAAGACTTGATTGAATGTTCAGGATGGTCGGGTATGAGGGCAAGAGACAAATTGCAAAGGGGCCGACTTAGGCTTGGTAAAAACTTCCCTTGGACAATAGCACGACAAATGATGAGACACAGGCAGCATGGTATTAACATAAGTTTACAAGGTAGGAGGCAATGCAAACTATCCATATGTTTGGAAGAATAACCAAATGGAGGAGGACATGGCTTTATGTAGTGAGAACAACTTCCTAAGGTCGTATTAAATCCCAGAGTTTGACGAACAAACAAACAAATGTGCTTCGTCCAAAGGCAACTCATTATGCTGCCAATAAAGAAAATACTTTTCCCTTCCTCTTTTTGGGGTATATTTGATTTTTTTTTTTGTCTTTTTCAATAATTTTGGAAAAAGAATAAAAGAATGTTACGTTACAAAGGAGGAACGAGTGTTGCAAACATACAATTTCAAGGCGTAGGGACAAGACTGATGTTCAAAGTAAGGACACTTGGGAAAAATCCTCCAGGGGCCAATGGTGTCAAGACATAGAGGAAAAGTGCTACAAGGCTTGTGTATAAGGCATGCTTTAGATGGTTCATTTGAGAGCAACATGGAGCTAGCATTAGGCCAAAGATGCGGGTATGCAAATGCGATTAATAAAACACATAATGGTAATGTCCTTTGATGTGAGTTTAACGAGCCCAGAGAAGGTAAGCTTGGCAACTTTTCATATTTAGAGAGTCTAAAAAACATAAAAGGAGACTCCACTGGGGTACCTTTTTCGAAGGTAGTCTAGTCGGTTCAAAAAAGGGGTAAACTAGCACCGAAAAGACATCTATTCAAAACCATTTTAATGAGTGTGATAAAGACAAGATCACTCGGCCATTTTTTCATTTTTAAGGAGTTTGAAAAAAGCTTAACTATGGACTCCGTCAAGAATGTTCTTCTGGACCATTTTAACGAGTGTGAAAGAATAAGGTCACATGACGATCTTTTCAATTTTAGGGAGTCTGAAAAGAGCTTAACTATGTACTCCGTGGGGGTTCATTTTCGTACATTTAGTCCCTCAGGCCTGAAAAAGGGTTAAAATGATACCTGAGAGTATTTTTCTAGAGAATTGCAGTTCATTAGAGTATACCTTTGTTCATACAGTTGAACGTCCGAACCGAAAAAGGGGTAAACTACCGCCGGATAGACATGACTTCAAATTTCAGTTTAATGAGCGTGAAAGGCCATAAGATTGCTCGACAATCTTTTCATGTTTAGAGGGTCTGAAAAGGGATTAAAACAAGACCCATTATGTTTTTCGGGAGCCCTGAGGGTGAGGTTAAGAGTGAAAAGGAATCATGCAAATGAGGCTCAAACTCGTAATCAAGAAAAACAAAAAGGACTCCCGAGCCTACATTCATTAGTGACTGTAGGCAATTTTGTTTCTTATTGGGCAGATGATTGGTCCTACGACTCTACATCAGGCGTCCCATGCACAGATGAACTGTGCATTCCAGTGCTTAAATGCACAAATATTTGACTGGAGCACTACACTACTAGATTATATGAAGAGGCAGCTGACAGATTGTCGGTCGCGGACGCAAAGGAACTTTGAGTTCGGGATAATTCTATGCTCTTTCTTCTTTGAAAGAGTTCCAATTTTTAGTCCTTGAGTGTTGGTACAAGGACATCAAGCCTCTCTTCCTGTGGTTTGTAGATGGGCAGTGTTACTGCTAGGACAAGGTGGTGGAAGGACCAATGAGTCCTTTGATGACGATTTCTTTGCTTGGTTAATGCAACAAATCCTAGTCATAGAGGATTACCCTTATGCTGGGATTGATTTATCGAGAGATCCTGAGATACCGATACCTCCTGGCGAGGAGCGAGGAGAGATGGGTAAGTTTGTATTGTTGTTGTTTTTTTTTTTGTGTGAAACATATGTAATTTTTATGTTGTTTTTTTTTATATATCATTTTTTTTATACCAGAGTATTTGACGGATATGTGTCTATTATGTGCATATGTGGGACCAGTTCGACCTCCGAATTATGCGAGGAACATGCATCATCCTCGACCAGGGCCCGCACCTATCACCGCAGGGGGATTAGCAACAGCAGGAGAGCTTCCATCCGGTGAGGCTGAGAGGGTTTTGAGACGAGTCAAGCGAAACTTTAACTCGCTCACCTGCACAGTCCCTATGGCAGAGATTGAGGATCTGCCACCATCTATGCAGCCTCATGTAGTGGGGGCACCATGGACGTGGGTCCGATTGTTTCGACGTTTGACAAACGCTATTGATCATTACAACAGGGCCCACAAGCCCTGACCTTAGTTAGTATAGACTTTTCATGTGTCGAGAGAACTACTTGTATATATTTTTTGAGGGCATAATCCCTATGACTCGTTACTGGTCATACTTTTGAGGCACTTGCATCCACCTATGTACTCTAATGATTATGATATTATACATGGATTTTTATGTCTTTTTGTGTCTTATGGATCATATTTGCCTTTAAAAATGTATTTACATGTTTATGTGTATGTATTTTTATATGTATGTGAGATGCCAATCTAAAATTTGATTAGCTAGAGTATCTGTAATTTGGTTTAATCTCCTAGGAACATGAAAATATGTAATATAATCAAATCTTTGTTCGAAGAGACGTACCCTAAGGAATCATCGGTGTAAAGTTGGATTATGAACATGGTAGACTCTATTTAATTGAGACACAACTAGCTGAGAGTCTAAATAGACCCGAAGATGAGAGATACCAAATGACAGGGCGTCATGAAGCAACTCAATAACTGCACTGTACTTGACAACATTGTCAGTAGTTTCACCTAAGCATATACCTCTGGAAGATAATAACTGGCCTCGAGGTGTAAAAATTACCCAAGCTACAGAGGCAAGCCTCCGAGTGTGTCGGCTAGCCCCAACTGCGTACCTAATGAACACCTCTAATTCACTTGACATCTACCACAGTGACGAAAGATAACATAAAAAAAGACACATCCATAATTCTAAAAGAAACTAGAAAGTAATAGTACAAAGACTATACATATGTTACAAAAAGTTGCCCATGGTGACCTACCTATGAGTAATACTTCTTGAGGTAGAGCCCATTTCTAGGCTTTTCCAAAGCATTTCCCTCAAAGTCAACTAGATGATAAGTGCCCTTTTTTAGAACCTCTTTTATGATGAAAGGTCCAAACCACATGGGTCTGAATTTTCCTACCCCCAAGGGGTCCTTATCTTGGTCATAAACCAGGACAAGGTCACCTTCAGAGAAAATGCAAGGATGAACGGACCAATCATACTGACACTTGAATTTATGTTTGTGAGCCTCATTGGCCAAGGCCGCATCATGACACTGCTCATTGAGCCGCTCAAGGTATAATAACCGTTCCTCAAGTGGAGAAGTGTCTGGCAATAACTGTACTGCCAACTTTAGGGACGGGATCTGACATTCAATAGGCAAGACCGCTTCCATCCTGTAAATGAGTTGAAAAGGTGAGAAATTAGTTGCATTCTTAGCAGACGTTCGGTAAGCCCATAATGTTGAGTATAACATCAAATGCCAATTTGACTTGGCTGAGTTGATCATTCACTGTAGGATGGTATTAAGAGATTTATTTATAGCTTCCACCTGACCATTTGCTTGGGGGTAGTAGGGTAACGAATGTTCTTTCTGCAACCCAAGCTTTGATGTTAACTCGGTCATCATCTAGTTCTAAAAGTGACTGCCATGGTCAGTGACAATCTCTCTTGGGACACCAAACCATGCTATTATCTAGTTGAATAAAAAGAGAGTTGCAGTCTCTCCATCATATTTAAACATTGGCATAGCTTCGACCCACTTCTTGAAGTAGTCTACGGCTACAATGATATAATGGTGCCCCCTTTCTAAAGGAGGGTTGCATGTAGTGTAATCAATCCCCCACTTGGTGAAGGGACCAACTATGATAACAGGAAACATGGGAGAAGGATGTGCCCTCATATTCCGAGAGAAGATATGACACGAGTGGCACTTTTTGACCGATTTGATACAATCTTTGATTAGTGTCGACTAGAAGTAACCTGCTCGTAAAATCTTTTGGGTTTTTGCCAACCTAGAAAAATGACTACCACATGCTCCGGTATGGCAATCGTTAATCACGATAACTGTTTCTTCATGAGTGAGACATCTGTGCAGGATGCAGTCTACACCTCTTCGATATAACGTATCATCAAGTATGAGATAATTCTTAACCTGATGGCATATACGGCGATGCTCATCATGAGAAGCAAAGGTAGGGCACTTCACAGTTTGGAGATAGACAACTATATCTACGTACTAGGGATCCGTAGATATGATCAAAAACATATCTCCTCTGATAGGCGACTCTTTGGGCACAACATCACCTGACTCAACCAGAAGTTCTGAAATAAGTTCTACGAAGACCAACGACTTTTTGGATTTCAATGAAATGAATTCTAAGTCAAATTCCTGGAGGATGACTATCCATCTACTGATATTTTTGCCTATTACCCGTCGTGTCAACATGTATTGAAACAGATTCACAATGACAATGACGGTGGTCTTATGAAACAAAACATAATGACGGAACCGTTGAATAGCATGGACTATTGCCAACACAAGTTTTTCGATATGAGAATAATTGAGTTCCGGTCCTACTAGGCCTTGTCTCAGGTAATAGATCACATATTTTGAGAACAAATCATCTTCCTGAACTAAGACCATGCAGATGGTTGACTCTACTGAAACCAAGTACAATAAGAAATCTTTGTTATAGTTAGGTGGCCGAAGCAGAGGGGTAATTGTGAGGGCATGTTTCAACGCTTCGAAAGAGCATTGAGCGTCATCGTCCTAATGAAAAGGAACATATTTCTTCAGTAAGCGCATAAATCCCTTTGTGATCTCGGCATAGTTGGCAATGAAACATCTTAAAAAATTTGCCTTGCCCTGTAGACTCTGAAGTTGAAGGATTGTGCATGGAGGAGGCAACTGAATTATTGCCTCAACCTTGAGAGGATCGACCATGATCCTTGTTGTTGATACTATGAAACCTAACAAACATCCTGATGTTATGCAAAACCTACACTTGTTTGGATTCAAGCGAATCTGGAAGTAGCGACATCGCTCAAAGATAAGTCAGAGGTGTGTGGGATGATTTGTTCTCTTGCGAGATCGAGATGCTAAATCATCTAAATAGGCCTCGACTATATGCTTGAGATCATGGAAAGAAAAATACATGGCTTACTAAAAGGTCACTCCAACATTTTTGAGACCAAAGGGCATATTACGATATGTGAATGTACCCCATGGAAAAATGAATGTCGTTTTGTGCTGGTCTTTGTGTTTGAATTGTATTTGATTATATCCTGAAAAATCATCCATGAAAGAGAAGGCCTTGCAACCTACACATTCATCAATTATCTAGTCGATGAATGGTGTGGGAAAATTATCTTTTGGACAGGCCCTGTTCAAATCACGAAAGTCTATACATACACGAATCGTGCCCTATTTCTTATTGACCGACAGAGGACTTGACACCCATTGGGTCAAATGGATAGGATATATAAAACTGACTTTTAGCAGTTTCTCAACTTCAACCGTAATGGTTGTTGCTTTCCTGGGATTAACTGAACAAAGCTTCTGCTGAACAGGCTTGGCATATGGATAAGTTGTGATTTCATGTTCCACTATTTTTGGATTGATGCTTGGCATTTCCTTGTAAGACCAGGAAAAAATGTCGCGGAATTATTTAAATAGATTTGTGTAGATTTGAATCTCTCTAGGGGAGCAATCAACTCCGACGAAAACATTCTCCACAACGCCAGGGGTTCTGGAGATATTGATCAGTATGGTTTCAGCGATGGTTTCCATATTACCCTCAACATAAACCTCATGTGTAGCTAAGGGATTAATAGGACAAGACCTATCTCCAGTCATAGTTAAGGTGAATTCTCCGGCTTCGATTCTTCTTAACTCTGGGAGGAAGTATGATTTGTGATGAAGATTATCCCAAGGTTTGTCCGAACTAGTCATTTCTTCAATTACTGCTTCATTGGAGGGAAAGACTAAGTCTAATGAATTGGTGTCAACGAGAGAACCTTGAGCCCAAATAGGCTCTAGGGGCAGATATAACTCTTGTGCAGGAGTTGGATCTGTGTCGATCGAAGCTTGCTGGACTAAAGAGTATGCTACTTCAGTTGTGGACAAGGGCATGGACATGCCCGGGTGCCCTATCCCTTTCATCATGGCTGATGGGGAAGGAAGTATCCACGGATCGTCGAAGTAAGTCATGTGAAATGACGAAAATTGGAAAATATCAACCTTATGGTGGTCGGATATGAATTTGACATTGCCTTGAGGGGGCGGGTAATTGAAGGTACCCATCAAAGATGGGCACAAACCAACCCCTATGTTGACTATGCCTAGTTGGGGATTATCAATCATCAGGACCACGGATACCCCCAATGAAGGGTTAGGTCTAGAGAAAGACAATTAATCAATGGTCACAATCTGGTCCTTGTGTGGAAACGAGACCCAGAAAAATGTAGCAACCATTGCTTGCATTGTGTAAGTCCAACTCCTTCCAAACAAGAGATTGTAGTCGAGGGACACATCGACTACTTCTACCTCGACACACATGGTCTTCCCTGCTAACTGCACAGGGAAATAAAGAATGATACAATGTGGTCGTAACAAACGAACGTCGAAAGTAGTGAGAAGAGTAGGTGATGGAGATAAAACGGTCTGGCCAATGGCCTTCCAACATGCTAACGACATAACGCATGTTGAGACACCGTCATCAACCACCATGCGAAAAATATTTTGAGTAAAATTTTTTATGGGGTGAGCCACTACTATCTGAAACGCTATGTGGTAAGGAAGATGAGGTTTTAAGTCAGTTGTATCTAGCATGATGGTACCCAAATTACAACTCTTGGTAGATCCTAAAGAGGCTAACAAATCTTTCCTCTGGGAAGGGCATCTTTGGAGGACCTCCAAAGTGGACATCGCACAAGGGGTTTGAGACAAATCCTCCACCACATAATAGTTCTGGGCGGCCCTTGCATTTGGGTTGTGAGAATTTTTTTTGAACGCGCCTTTTGGGATGCGTGTCATTGTTTCACCCAAATCCTTCACGATCTGGAGAGGAAGAGATGGGATTTTGTATTATTTTCCCTTCTCAGAAGTTCTTGGTTTATTGTAGTCATGCACTCTAGTCGATATAAAATCATCACCCTTCATCATATACAAATTTTCGGATGTGGGATTGTTCGAAGATGGAGAGGGTCCTTGACTGCCCCCTTCCACACTTGTAGAGGCTTGGGTTAAGTTTTTCCCATGTTGAAATGGATTGGTTAACATGGCAGGTTGTTGTTGTGTCACAAAATTTTTGGCCTCTGCAAGCCGAGGACATTGGTGGGTTAGGTGGTCTTCTACGCATAGGTTGCACTGATACCTTGCCTTCGATTTCTCAGTGTTTCCCCCGCCAGCATTATTAGTGGGTTTCTTATCCCGCTTACCCTTATTTTGTTGTTTTTTATTTCCTGCAGGCTACTAGGTGGCCTTTGTATTTGTCGATTGCAATGTGTGTACATTCGATGTTTTAGTAGGGGGAGTAGCCAAAACAGTAGTTTGGCTGGCTGCTGTGTGTTGTATAGACAATTGTTGCAATTGCTTCATCAGTTGCTCAGCAGGCTTTGTTTGTGCTGAACCAACAATACCATTGGCATGTGATCCAACTCTCTATCTGGTTTTATCAAGTATTGAGCATGGCGCATCTAGCAGGATTGCGTATAATAAACTGGACTGAGAATAGATTAGCTCAAGTTGTTGAGCTCTCATGATGGTGTCTTCTTCAGAAAACACTCCCGACGTCGCGAAATCTTTGGATAACTATGGGACCAAAGACTTAAGGAACCACTCGAGCAGGAATGCTGGTGGGATTGGAACCTTAATTAAACTCTTTTGGCATCTCCATTCTTGGATGTGATCAGAGATATGGTCCTCTTTTGTCTATGCAAAATTGGCCATCAATTTTGTTCCAGTGTTATATCTCACAGGTAATTGGAAATGGTTTAGGAAAGCCATTGCCAATTCACAGAAGGAAGAGTATCTTGAGCGGTCGAGTTCAATGTACCATTTTGTAGCACTCCCAATGAGAGTACGTTGAAACAACCACAATTGTATGAAGTCTTCTTTCAACGAGTTAGATGAGCACCAAAGATGGAAGGTGGTCACATGATCTCTTGGATCTTTGTTAGGCTTGGCTTCAAACTTTGGGATGTCCAAAGGCAACTTCGTTGGCATAGGGGGCCAACACGGATCGTGACAGATAAGGTCATTCAACAACCTTGTTAATTCTGGCAAATGCAAAGTTGCCAGGAAAGGTAGTTTGGGTTGTTGGTGATAACCATGGAAAAAGGGACCTAGAGTTTGACTAGCACTAGGTTGCCAGGAAAAGTTTGGCTGTTGGCCTGGGTTCTAGTAAAAACCATAGCCATGACCAGCATACAAGTTCTGCATGTGAGGAGGCATCATTGACTGATTCCCAAAATAAGACGTAGACGGTTGGATGTGCATTACGTTCGGAGGACTTTAGGAAGGGTTGCCCCATGTCAATCCCATGGGGATAGGCATAGTCCCTTGTCCGGGGTTCCATTGGTTGTGAAAATAATTGCCCCAGATTGAAATTCCTGATGAGGGAACTGATCCATGCCAAGAATTCCAAGGCCCTAATGTGAAAGAAGTTCCTGGGTTTTCCCCCTGTGCAGGAATAGTACCCTGCATAGGAATAGGTTGTCTGTAACCGAGATTGGCCCCAGTCGATAAAGCAACTAACGAGAAAGCATTGTTACCAAATGCACTAAACAAAGAAAATGGTGTCAAACCTACTGGCATATTATGCGAAGGTGGTTCTTGACTCCTTGATACAAATAAACTATGGTGTGTAGGTGGCCCGATAAATTGTTGGTGGGTACCACCGAGGGAAGGGGATGAAGGAGGTATATGACCTCCCCCATAAGGGAAAGCATTAAAGGGAGTTGAAGTGCCCCCCATGTGGCCTTGCAGAGGAGCATTAGATCTCCCTACCCCCAGACCTAAATTCTATGAAGTGGAGTAGGAAAGTACAGGACTTGTACCTGAGCTAGGCATCCTGTATGAGAATGGAGGGCCTATCGCACTCAGTGTGAAAGGGGTTGTGGCCGCTGCCATAGATAGGATCGGACCACTGTGCGAGGTGGAGGCGATCGAGACCATGGTGGCTTGGATCGGTGACGGTGGGTTAGGAGGTGGAAACTCTCTTGTGGTGACAACCGTAGTGGGAATTGAAGAATTCCCAGAAGGAGTGACACCATTTGTTTCCATTGCTACGTGTGACACTGTCTGGCACTCGTGAGGGTGAATCGATATGATGATGGGTGCCAAGATATCATTGGTTGGAGTTTTAGATGGACCAAGAGGTTTCACTCCAAATTCTAAAACGGTCGTTTTCTCCGGATGTTGGTCGGGTACAATTTCTTGTGACCAGGTCACTTCAAAAGACCCTTGTTGGTCTATCTTTCGCCTTAGTGGTGGCGGAGGTGGCTCCAGTGTAACTGGTGATAGGCCTAGAATCCTTCGTGACTGGAGGAGATCGTGATCCTCCACTGTGTGAGAATACCAAATACACCCTAGGGATTTCTATTCATTCAAAAAACAACACACACTAAAAAAGTCCCTCCAAGATAAAACAAGCAAACACTAAACTAATTGGAAGAACAGTTATAACAACCAACACTAGAGAAACTTACCAGTGCAAGTGCAACTCGAACACAGAAGCACCCTCTGAGTATACTCTACAAAGTGTGGCTTGATGTCTGTCCTAGGTACCGTGGTTTACCCCCGTAGTCACCTGTGTATGTCTCTAAAAAGATAGGCAACTAGGTTGCCAGCATGCCAACAATCACTAGGCAGGTACAGTCAAAAGTCAGGTAGACCATAATGAGCAGGGTATCGAGCCCAAAACCTATCATGGGTATCGAAGGCAAGTGGTATAGAAGACAACTGAGGACCTCAAATGGATTTGAGACCCACGAAGCTCTGTGGCAAATGCAATCGACATAATCCCAAGACAGGCCCTCTATATGTGTTCTCCACTACGATTGGTTTAGCTTTGGAGGGGTTATCTCCACTACCTTTCCTCACGTGACCTCATGTTTATCCCCTTTGTTAGAGGGGGGTCTCGGATAACTTTCATGATACTGGACTTTGACACTCCCTAACTCAGACTCCAATGTTTGATTTTAATGGCCTTGAAGAGTTTCCTCTCCAACC
>CBVK0100581715.1:0-11552 GCA_900067695.1 Picea abies
TTATACATTATTATATTTATTATCTAATATATTATTTATTATTATATTTATATTATATTTATAAAATATTTATTATATTTATGAATATTATAATTCCATTCAACTTACTTTCATTATACATTTTGAATAACAAACAACCCTCAATTATTATCTTTTTACAAAAAGTATTCATTACTTGTGCATTTAATTATCTTAAGTTTCATTGTTTATACATTTTGAATAACAAACAACCCTCAATTATTATCTTTTGAAAAACAATATTCATTACTTGTGCATTTAGTTATATTAAGTTTCATTGTTCAACATGTATTTTCCAACTAATTCGACAGGGACTGCATTTCCATGCAACCTTTATTTCAATTTATTTTGACTCATCTTATCAATCATGCATTCAATTTATTATTAATGAATTTATGACACATTTCCAATAATTTTGGATTTTGTTTTTAATGTAAGTACACTTGGACATTTTTTCTTCACATGTTTCAATGGTTATTCTTAACAAATGAGTAGTACACCCTCCTTTCCAAAATTTCATGCAAGAATTGACATACTAATTTAGAGATTCTTTCCTTCTTTTATCAAATCTTCTATAAGTAAATGAGGGTGCATCACTTGGATTTTTTTTTTGTTTTTTCAATAAAATCTTCACGCAGGGGTTGCATGCTCCAGTTATGTTGTCTTTTCTGAAAACTCCATGAACCTAAGTTCTTTCTTATAGACATATTTAATATTTTTTTAGGGTTGTGATTATGGGTTTGGGGATATTCTTGAATAGTTGCTTTGTTAATATTTTTTTAGGGTTGTGATTATGGGTTTGGGGATATTCTTGAATAGTTGCTTTGTCTTGACCCATTCTCAATCTATAAGATATGAAATTTTCAAAGAAATAATATGTGTGTTTTGAGTCGGTTCACTCTTCATTATTTCGTCTCTTTATTTCTTTTTTGAGTTATTTCATGTCATCTTATTGAGCTAATTCATGATTATGTTAGACATCAATACCATGGTGTTCATGTAACTTTGTATTGTATCATTGCGAGAGTAAATCACTTGAGAAGTGATAGTTCATCCCCTTGAGTTCTTATCGTGTGAATCCAATATCTTTAGAGTTTGTATTTATAACCCTACAATAAAGGAGAATTGTTTTTTTGAAGTAAATTCTTTATTGTGAATAAGTTTGATGTGGAATTTTTTAAATTATGAGCTTCAAGTAGCACTCAACTCACTAGTGTTCTTATATTCTCTCTAAGGTAACTAAATTAAACTCTCTAAGGTAACTAAATTAAAGGCACCAATGCTAAAAGTATATTAAGAAAAAACAAATTATTTCACAATTTTGTGAGTTTTGTGTGTAGATGTGCAAATTTTTATTGGATATCTAAAGTGATCTATTACAAAGTTACGAATGGTAAAGAATAACTTAACATTCTCAAATGTAAATTGGAATTGTACTTGTTCTCAAGTGTTTAATTACATAAATCTAAAGTATTTTGGATATTTCAACGAGTATATTTTGCAGATTTGAAGTTTTTTGAAAGGTACAATTGAATATTTTTTACTTAGATTACTATGGATACCCCCTCAAGGCTAGCAAATATTGACCCAAAGTCAAAGGGACTACACAAGGTGATAATGACACATTCCTTCAATCTTCATTCAATCCCCTTTGGACTAAACTCCCCAGGGATGATGACAAATGATAACAATAACCAACTAGAAGACCCCTAAAATGGGGAAAATTGGAACATAAAAATGGTTTTTTCACTTTGTTACAAGAATAAATATGTGAGCTAAGGGGTGAGGAGTTAAGAGAGGAAGTATGGTGAAAGTGGTATCACTTCAATTAATTAATAAGGGAAAACTTAACTTCATGTAATGCTTCTTGATTTGTACAACAATTCTTAGATAAGATGTATTACTTTCAATATGGATCAAGGAGGGAAAGAGAAACACCAATACTATTTTTAGAGAAAAATCATCACACACAAACATAGATAATAAAGGAACACAAATACTTATTATTAAAGTAGTTTCAATTAACATGCAACTACCAAAATTACAATTCACTATATAAAAAATTAGATAAGATAAGATAAAAAATTAAAGTAGTTTCAATTAGATAAGATGTACTACTTTCAATATGAATCAAGGAGGGAAAGAGAAACACCAATACTATTTCTATAGAAAAATCATCACACACAAACATAGATAATAAAGGAACACAAATACTTATTATTAAAGTAGTTTCAGTTAACATGCAACTACCAAAATTACAACTCAAGAGGTATGAAGGTGCATCGCTTATATACAACAAAATAATGCCCACTATCTCATTTAATACTATTGATAACACATTTTCCTTTTCTTAATTAAATCTAACTACTCAAAATTTATACTATTCCTTAATTTTATGACTAAAAACATGTGTGCTTGTTTAGAATTTGATGCATTTAGAACTAAAATGACTAACTAAAGTGGGTTACTATTAACATACATCACTTCAAACTAGATTAATTTACTAGGAATTATTCATAGTGTTATAAAGTTTAATCATTATTAATTACCACTCCCAAAAGAGCATTAGCCCTCTAATGTCGTATACAAAACTATTACATTTGTGATAAAGGAGTTGAAGCTCACAAACTTTGTGTATAAAGAGTATTTGTGATTTGTGCATGAAAGAGATTGATTTGTCTAGGAGCATAGTCTATAAGTTGATTATTGGATGGATGATTATTGGATGGATGTTGTTGACATAGAACACTATTAGGCTAAGCTACTTCTATGTTTGATATGGCCCTCAAAGATATCTAGTTCTGATTATCCAATATTACTTAATGAAAGAATACATACTAAATTAAAAGTTCCAGATGAGGGCTTATGAATGGCACAAATAATATATCAATGGCCACCTTCACTTTGCTCATAAAGTGTTGTTGGATGATTTATTATAGATTTGGCATACTTGATGAGACATGGGGTTTAATTAATTTTTAGTCATTTGCTTACATACACTAGTTTTAGCATCCTCATGCAAGAAATATTATATTAGGGAACTAAGTTAAAGGAGTTGAAGATGAACTTCATCTTCAAGATTAGATTTATGCTCAAAATTGAATCAATCTCTAAAATAATCTTTATCCTCAATGTCTAAACATTTCACAAACGTCTAGTATAATATGCATTTTTTAACAATATGCAACAAACAACCTTTGGAGAAAGATTTTCTCTTTCTAATGCTTTCATCATTTGCTCATATCAATAGTGATAAGTTTTCACAAAAAAGAATGCCATAATAGTATATAGTAACATTACAAGTCACTTTTTTTGCTCTGTGCAAGTTTAAGTATTCTTGGTAGAGTATTACAATAGTTCTAGTTAGTGGATACGAGTCGAGATGCAAAGTTGTTCACAACTTCAATATACTACACATAGATTGAGATACATTTTTTTTTAAACTTATCATACAAAATGCATTTAACAAAAAAATACATGGATAAAACAAAATTTTGCGACAAAACATTTTTTCATAGAATAACCCCTTATTTGATGTTAATCAAAACTACTAAATTCGTTCCCCTAAGCTTCTCATAAAGATAAGCTTCACCATGTACATGAATGTCTTCAACACAAGTAGTGCATTTTTTCATATTTACTAGGGATTGGGATTTCATCTTCCTATGATGCCAACGTTCTTATGATTATTAAATATTTGTCAAAAACTCTAATTTTAGGCTATTGAGTGTCATTCTTAGAAGATGTAATGGAATGGAACCAAAAAGAAGTAGAAGGAATATATTTGAATTCATTTGACGTTAACAATGTTTTTGGAATTTTGATGTGATGGACTAAATTATTGTAACCACTTTCAACTTTAAAGATAAAATGAAGATCCATTCAAGATATGTAGTTGATGGAATATTCATTTCCAAAATTCCTCTAAAAATGGTCTTAACAATTTTACATGAATCACTAACCTCAAGCATAATTGATAATTTATTATAATGATCAATATTTTTTTGAATTGTATAGATGAAGCCACTATTTTGTGAGTTCTTACAGATCTTTGTGTCAATAAAACCACACTCTAAGCACAATTTTAAATATATCCTATCCATGATGTGTGATTGCTTATTTGTAGCCTAAGTGACTCCCCATAACCTTGCCACCATACATGTGCTTGATTTTTCATATACTCCTTAGCAACCATAATGTTCTGCTAAGTGGTAAGTAGTTGAGTTTGAAAAAATATATATATTTATATTTAAAGACTTCTTATCCAACTATCTAACTTTTTAGTTATATATATATATATAGACTTCTTATTGTATCTAACTTTCTAGTAATACCATCAAACTATAAAATACTCATTTAAATTCAAAAGCATGTTGCTATGAAAGAACAAGAGTAATTGTTTAAACTCCTTATCATTAGAAAATTAATTGTTGAAACAACAAAACTAGAGTAACAAACAATATACTAGGAATAACCAACATGCACACATAGGAGGTGCGGGTTGGAGACTTGTTATTAAAGGGGCTTCAACAAACATGAAGCAAGCAATGGATTACATGTCTACATAGGTATGGAGGTGTGGCACCTATTTATAGAAAAATAATTTTTACGATCTCATTTAACACAACTAATAATATGTTTTAGTAATTTCATTTAAGGTTGATGTGGCTAATCATGACACTTTAATATTAAGTCACATCACTTTGTTCTACAAACTAGAACTATATTAGAAATTGTATTCTTATAAATTTATTAGCATCATGGACCAATGTTTTCTTAATGCGCGTATGCACACACATATAAGAGTCTTCTTCACGCCATGACATGCTTTTCAAAATTGACAAAATTGATAAATAACCACAAAAATGTTGACAACCACATAAATATGGTAAATAAAAAGCCATTGAAAACAAGTGTTACCCAAAATCACATTTTCACCCTAACATGCAACACTTAGCTTCATTCAAAAATTCTTAGTTGACATAAAAACACGCTAACACTTCTCAATTAACATGTAAAGTTCTTAGTGAACATGCAAGACTTCTCAAACTCATACAACACTCATGTTTCTAATTGCAAGTTTGTATGTAATGATTGAAATCAACTACACAATTCTTGGGATTGTAGGAATTATCTAAGATGCTCTGAAGATGACAATGATTTTTGGAAACACCTTGAATATAAACATTCAAATAATGAAATACAAAACCTAGGTAAACACATTAGCCACTTAAATGAAAAACTAGGTTCTAAGTTTATCTAAGATAACAAAATGTTAAAATCTTGTGGCAACATAATTGGTTTCATAAAATAAGCCTAAACTTTAGCTCTAATACCAATCAAACAATCAAATATTGAGAAAGATTAGAAAAATAAAAAACTCAAATCCAATAAAATTTAAGTTTAGCTCTAATACCAATCAAATAATCAAATATTGAGAAAGATTTGAAAAATGAAAAACTCAAATCCAATAAAATTTTGCTTACTTAACAAAAACTAGTATTCTCTATTCATATTAAATGTACATAAAGTATAAGGTCTATTTTATAAGGTCAAAATCTCATCATGATTACAATGCGACCTCTTTTTTTCCCACATCCAAGTGTTAAATTTAGGGCTTCATGAGTGTTGTGGCCTCTTCCAATGTTACACTAATGTTATGTTATATGTATAGCTTTAACATTACGATTTTTTACCTAACTTTCACTTTACTTAAACTTTATCTAGTTATAATTGTAAGAATGAGCCACAAATCACAAGTCCACTAATATTAATATTAGTACATAAAAAACAAAATATATTCTACATTCTTTTAAGTATTTCAGATATAAAATGTTGGACTTTATGTATCTAGATTTACAACATTTACATAACACTTTAACAATATATGCAATACTGAATGTATGTATACAAATATTCAACAATACATATATTACCCAAGTATTATAGTAAACAACAACATTGCAAAGCTCAGTACATAAGTACTTGCAAAACTCAGTACATAAGTATATAAGGTTTCACATATAAATTACATACAATTTAAGTGGATTTAATGGTTAAGAACATGTGTTTCTTCATAAGAGGTCACAGGTTCAAATCCAAAGGGGATAGGGTATGTGCACCTATGTAAACTTTAGTAGTCAAATCATTGTACAAAGGAGTCCCTTGTCCCACTAACTTTTATTGAACAAAGAAAATTACAAGTCTCATACACCAAGTAACTTTTATTGAACAAAGAGAATTGTAATCCAATCCAAGCTGGAAGAAATGTGTCACAATACTAATACACTAAAATTCAAGGACAAGAAAATCGATATTCAAGATGTAATGTCAAAAACTCAATATTCAATATATAATGTTAAAAAAATAAAACAAAATTAAACTAATATAAATCTATCTTAACCAAACATCTTTTAAACAATAAAAATTTTGTACTTTGAAATTTTTTCCCACTATATTTAATAATACACTATCCTTAATAATACTTTAATAATACACTATCCTAATAATACTTTAAAAAAACTAAAATATAGATAGATCTATAATAATCTCTAATCTCTTGCAATAGAAAAGCATTAATTTGAAAGTCAAGAGAACCACTAATGTTTTTTTTTTTAAGGATATTCTTACTCTCTTTGAGGCTTACCTCACCTCCCATAACATCAAATTGATTTTGTGGAAGTCCTCATCATTTCCCGTAAAAGTATTAAAAGTAGTAACAATTATGAATACTATGCCATTATTCCTTACATGGGGTAAAAGTATTAAAAGTAGTGACAATTATGAATACTATTTCATTATTCCTTACATGGCGTAAGAGGGTGGGTCACGTGTTTGTTCATCATTCATGGTGTTGCACACTAACATTATTGTAACCTCCCTCATCGTTTATTTTGTTGGCTCCACATGTGTTGCACACTAACATTATTGTAACCTCCTTCATTGTTTACTTGTGGATTTACTTCTTTTTTTTTCACTCATTTTCTCCCATTTTCCCACTTAAGTCTTAAGTCTTACTTTTCTCTGCCCCCACTTCTTTGTCATGGGTTATTAAAACATATTGCTTTGTTAGGAGATCTAAAAATGATTTTCATCTCCCTTTACTGAAGCTATGTAGAATGTGTATTATGAAAATATTTATGTACAAAGCCTATGCAACAATCATAATTACAATTACAGTGAAAATAGAGAAGTGCTCTATAGTCCATAATCATAATTACAGTTACAGTGAAAATAGAGAGGTGCTCCATAATCATAATTACGGTTACAGTGAAAATAGAGAGGTACTCTATAGTCCATTATAAAGGAGATGTTGAGATAGAGAGGTGCTTTATAGTCCATTATAAAGGAGATCATTATAAAGGAGATGTTGAGATTATATGATATTAGATTTTATATTAAATATTAAAATAAAATGAAATGAATTTTTTCTCAATTAAAAAAAATATAATAATAATAAAAATAGTCTGCTAAATTCAATTAAATGAAATCATAAAAAAAAAATTACACTTTAAAAAATTTAATCCTCTTTATAGATCTATTTTAAGAAAAATCTAGACTGGTCCTAATTCATGCAATCCAGGAGTGGAAGAGAAGAACAAAAAAATAACACTGCGAGATTTGTAATTTGTCTCATTTATTAATTGCTTTACCAATCAACCTGGACTAGAAAAGAATAATAAAAAATAACGGTGATAGCTTTGTAATTTGTCCCATTTATTGAATAATAAAAAATTAACGGTGATAGCATTATAATTTGTCCCATTTATTGATTGCTTTACCAATCACTAATCTTTTTTCTTAACGTCTAACTAATAATGTGATACGAGGTAAGTGTGCTCGAAGCTAGGAGTGGTAAGACATGATTGCAGCCAGGTGCTCTACAAAACTCTCAATATGAAGATGTTGTCATATAATAGAATGTTATGTGGTAATAACAAAAAAAAATAAACAAATAACTGTATATGTACGTGACAATATTTAAAAAATTAAATTAGTTATCTTAAACCCTGATTTATCGAGTATTAAAAAGATCAAATTTCTTAAGATGTAATTTTGTATCATTTAATTTAATAAGAAGGAATTAATACATCACATAAAATTAAATGATAAAAAAATTTATAAAAAATTTGATTCATATATATATTTGATAATCTACCCTGATTGATTTATATTGAGTTGAAATATTAAAAACTTATAATTGATAGACCCAAATTTAAGATGGATATACCATGATTTATGTTGAGTAAAAACATTAAAAACTATGACATGTTTATATTGAGTAAAAATTTAAAATGGATCTACCATGGTTTATGTTGAGTACAAACATTAATAACTATGGCATTATGGCATGTTTATATTGAGTACAAACATTAAGAACTTGTTGCCATAGGGCTTAAAGCTCTGCCAATTCAGAGTCTAGGGTGCAACTCCCAGAGGTTGAAGTGTTAGAACATAGCATCCTCTGTCTCTAGTATTAACATTGCTACCTTATTCTGAGTGCTCAATGGATGCTTAGGCCCTGTAATTAGGTTACTTGTGAAAGAGTGTTCAGGGGTTTGTGTGTGTATATGGCGAAGATAGACGTTGGTGGCTGCATGAGTTGGTCTGAGTGTGTGGCTGTTAGCTCCTACTGTAGTATGCAATCCCTCTAGGATGTAGGTGATATGCTGCTACTCATTTCAGCAATAATACGAGCGTAGGACCAGCTGCGGTTAACATCGATTTCTCTTAATAAAAAGTTAAAAAGAACTTTGTCAACACTGAACAACCTACAGTTTCTCGGCCATTGTTTTGGGACTGGGCAGACATATTTTGCTGCAGGGACAAGTTGCTTCTATAACCCAGAGGGTATCACCAAACATATTTTGCAGCGAGGACAACTTGCTTCTATAACCCAGAAGGGATACCCTCACATTCCCTGCCCCCCGCCCCCTCTCCCCCACCAAAACGTACAAACAAAATGTAACAGTGAGCTAATTTTGACCTTATCTAAGAAGGGGTTGCAGACCGGTGTTCATGTTTCATCTTTTGTTTGTTGGCTTTTTAATTTGAGAAGATAGTCAGATTCCAGAACAAGAAGCAAGAAGCTCTATTACAATTTGGATAAACAAGAGAGTTCAATATTCAATGACGATAACAATTGAAGATATGCCAGTCGTCAATTTGCTCATTAGGAGCTTTCTTGATTGCTTTCCTGGTATTCAATCCATGCTAAAGTGAATTAACTCGTGTGGCCTTCAAACAATTGAAATGCAAGTTCTAGAGATTTTGGAAAGAAACTCACACATGGAAAGCTCGATGCCATTGTTGCAATAAGCTTATGATATTCAAGGCTATATGCTTGATGCTGCACTGAAAAAACACAAATATATGAATGTACAGACTTCTGATCAGGGAGGCACGTCAATTTATTTATAAAATCGAGCATAGTACCTATAAATAGCCATTTTCTATGCAAACATTGAAATTACATGAATGCAACTGGAGCTCAACCCTCGCATTGTCTCCTCCTTGCAACCTAACTTAGATAAGCTACGTGCTGATTTTAATTGAGATTAAAACCCTCTTCAGCCTAATTCACGAGCTGTTGATCTCCATAGGTTCTTGATAATATCTACATAACTTAAAGAACCCACCAAACACCAAGACTCTTTGCTATACTATGGTGTCATTGTTGATTGTTGAGTTCTTTAATACTACAGTTATCCCTGAGCGGATGTAAAAGCCTTGTGATGGTCTATCAGCTTCCCGTACATTCTGCACCAAAAAAAACAGCAGAAAAAAAATCATCAGATAGATAGAAACAACATTGATAATATAATTAGAAAATGATATTTTGTTTCGATAATATGTGAGGATAACATCCTTTTCTGTCCACCCACGTAATATGCTTGTTGATCAATAAGGAAATCTCCATGCTGGTAGCTACCCAAATTAATTTGTAATGGATGTCATAAACTTCATTGCAGGGGTGTGCTTGTAAACAAAGAAAACACAGCAAATCATGCTCCCTAGGTTATTAAGACCTAAATTTCTTTGAACATAGATACTAACCACCATTAAAGCTGGCCTTTAAGTAGTATATAAACATGATCACTCTGTAATGATTGATCTCTTAACTCTGCTCTTCAGTGCAACTAGCTAACTATTACCTCAAACTTTACAATTTTTTTTCTCTAGATTATATCTAAAGTTAGATGATTCCTGAAATATATCTACTTGTATAATTTCGGTACATAATCAAACTCCACAATTATGACGTCGTCATAATCACCTATAATAATCTCTTATGACTTTTATATCATTTGGAATCAAACACATTAAACCTCTATATTCACCCAAGGAAAAAAATTATTTTATGCAGATCTGAAAAATCAGCAAGAAGAGCTTACTTACAATTTATGATTGCTGTGAGCTTGAGTTAGTTCTAGTAACCAAATGTTTATTGGCATTTACCACAAAACTGAACGGAAACACATATACAATCTACTTGTGAAGAATTTGCAGATGTCATATATATGTAACCTTGTAGGTATGCGATTATTTTAACTTTAAATTTAAAGTTTGCATGCAAAAAATGGGGGCTAAGGACTTGGAGACGGGTTTCAATGTTTGAGTTGCGGGGCACTCTAGGTTTCCACCGAAAAATTTAATTTTCAGATACTCTTTATGCATAGACCACAAACCAACTTTAGTATCTGCAAGCTGATAAGATCATGCACACTATATGCTGCCATATGAGCCTTGACGCAGTCTGGGCACGGTGTCCCAATTTCATCAACTTATCTGTGCAGTGAACTGCAAATTAGGAGTCAGACTGATAGTGCTAAAGCAAACTAGCAATCACAGAATAGCATTCAGAACCAGTACACAGTTTCAGTGGAAAATTTCTTTATTATTAATTCTCAAAGTAGATAATTTACAAAATACACTCATGGAGCTCTTAGCTCTCTTGCTTCCCTCACTTGACTCTTCTCCTCTCCTTACTCTAGACTTTCTCCCTCTCCAAATGCCTCTTCTAACCATGTATTATTCTGACTCTTCATCTCCCAACTCTTTCTTTGCATATCGGACACTTCAGCCCCCATATGTTGCTTTAGTTCCACGTCAGATTATCCAACTCCTCGCATTGTTCCTTCCACACCAATCCATGCACTCCCTCATGTACGCTCTCTCTTGCATCATTCCTTGGCTTCAGTGTGTGTGCTCATTCCACTCGGTTCATATCCAAGCATACCACTTTTCCTTTCACTTTCCTTCTCAACCTATTGCTCAAATCTCTAGCGCACTTCCCTCTTAAGTTAAGATTGCACACTAACTCTGCACTCCTCAAACTGTGCATTGCTCCAAACTATTTCTGCATAGACATGTTTTCTTGCACTTGCATTAATCTCCTTCGTGTTCCACCTAGGTCATGTTATCGCACAATTTGTAGTTTAGGTCATAGGCTAAGGGATAAAGATCAAACTGGCGTAACATGACCCTTCCCCACCCAATGTCACCTCGATGGGGAGGTTCTTTCTGTTTAGGGA
>CBVK0100581716.1:0-11552 GCA_900067695.1 Picea abies
TCCCTACACGACGCTCTTCCGATCTCACATAAATATAGAATTTATTTTAACTTCCCAACTACTTCAATTAGACATTGAAGTTGCGCGTGTGCTAATCTCTCTTTGGGTATATATGTCAGCAAGAGTCACTATCTCTTTGTGTATATGTAAGCAAGCATATTGTGTATAAATAGATATATAATAATTGTTGATGAATGTGTATTATTTTTTATAATATTTTATATATTATATTTTGTAATAGAGTAATTAATATTATAATTTAATATAAAAATATTTTAAATTGGTCAATTTACATTTAGCATTTGTAATATTAAGAATTATGGGGTATATTTATAATTTTTTATTGAAATTTTGAAAAATTATAATTTATTCATAATTTTGGTGTTGTTTAATTGTTCTAGGTTTTGGTCTTCTTTATTGAAATTAGGTGACATAAATTTGGATAAAATCATAATTTTTTATTGTTTAAATTTTATTTCTAAATGTATAAATGGATTCAACGTGTTGAAAATCTCTTGAGCATTTTGCATATCCAACACATTCTCACCATATTTCTAACAAAACTAAGCAAAAAAATTCCTCATAAATGGACCAAACCTAAAACGTTTAGACTGCGTCCACAACTCTCTATAATGTGTGTTACATGTCATATGATCTTTATTTTAAAAATTTCAGCTTGGTAGCCTTTAATGTCCTTAAATTTCCCATTTGCAAGTCGCTTAACCACAAACTCTATGTCATCTAAAGAAAAAAATATATTTTGTAGGGACAATAGCAATGGTGTCCATGCCATTAGGTGTTAAATTTTACAGCAACACTCTTTACCAATTCACAACAAACACACATATAAAAATGGAAAAAATTAAAAACACAGTCATTTACGTGGTTCGCCCAACCTCGGGCTACGTCCACCAAGCAGGTATCGATGCTATATTATTATTCAATATTGGAGATGTTACAGTTATATAATCCCTTCCTTTTTCTCACATTCTCCCATGTCTCTCCTATGCATGCTCCAGCGGAATCATTGCATGCATAATCAAATCGAACAAAGAGGAGCTGAGGTACACGACAGATCCTTGAATCCGAGGTTCTATTATCACCATTTCAACAATCTCCACCTTGACAACAAATTTATTTGATACCTTTCTCATTATTTTATCTACAATCCAAGAGAAGCCAAGCACCCTTGTAGCTTCTCTAAAAGTATTGGTTTTGTGAACATGTCTGCGCAATTCTCTTTTGTATGAACTTTTTCAAGAGAAACTCCACTTTCATCGATGACCTATCTTACAAAATTGTACTTAACAAGAATATGTTTATTTTTACTCTGGTAGGTTGGATTCTTGGCCAAGTGAATAACACTTTGACTATCACAAACTAGCTTTAATTTTTCATGTATCCTTCCCAAATCACCAAACAAACCTTTTAACCAAACTGCCTCTTTGCAAGCATGTGAAGCAACTATTTATTATGCTTCTGTAGTGGATAAAGAAACAATGCTTTGTAGCTTTGACATCCAACTAATAGCTCCACTTGCAAGAATAAAGACATGCCCTGAAGTCGACCGTCCAAATCATTTACAAAATCAGAATCAACATATCCACAGACTAATTCACAACCACTGTTCTAAGTGATACAGTAGTCACTTGTGCCTCTCAAATATCGAAGCAACCATTTCACTAATGCCCAGTACTCTTTACCTAGATTTCCCATATACCTGTTGACAACCCCAACTACATGTGAAATATATGGCCTTGTACTAACCATCGCATACATTATACTTCCTAGTACATTAGCATATGGTATTCGAGACATATATTCATTTTCTTCTTTTGTATTAGGACATAAACTTGAAGAAAGCTTAAAATGGGAAGCCAAAGGGACTGAAACTAGTTTCACATCATTCATACTAAATCTCAAAAGTATCTTTTCAACATACTTCTGTTGTGACAACCCAAGCTTACCATTCCTCCTGTCTCTAAATATCTCCATGCCCAAAATCTGCCTTGCTGCTCCTAGATCTTTCCTATCGAACGTTCTAGCCATTTGAGCCTTTAACCTATTGATCTCAGTTATGATTTTGCTTGCTAAAAGAATATTGTCAACATACAATACTAAGATAATGAATATGCCATTATTCAATTTCTTAAAGTAAACAAAATGATCATACTCACTCCTTGTATAATTCTGGCTCATCACGAAAGAGTCAAATTTCTTGTACCACTGTCTGGGCGATTGCCTCAAACCATACAATGATTTCTTGAGCCTGTAAACAAATTTCTTGTTGCAATTCTGAATGAACCCTTCAGGTTGTTCCATGTAAATCTCCATGTAAGAAAGTAGTCTTAACATCTAGTTGCTCCAACTCCAGGTCAAGTAATGCAACCAATGCTAACATACTTTGAATTGAAACGATTTTAACAACTGGTGAAAAAATCTCATGAAAGTCAATACCTTCTTTATGAGAATATCCTTTTGCAACCAACCTTGCTTTGTACCTTTCTATATTATCATCAATACCCTTCTTCATCTTGTAGACCCACTTGCAACCTACAGTTTTCGTGTCTTTTGGAAGTTCTACCAAGTCCCATGTGGAATTCCTCTCTAATGCCTTCATTTCATCCTTCATTGCTTCTTTCCATTTATCACTATTAGAATCCTTCACAACTTCCTGATAGCATGAAGTTTCATCATCATTAGCACTTAGAGAAACCGACGAAACAAAATCCTCATACCTTCTTGGAGGATTTTTGACCCACGTAGACCTCCTTAGGGAATTTTGTGGCTCATCCACATTCTGTTGATTGTTATCATCAACCATGTCTTCCTCTGCAGGAAACTCTTCGTGAACATCTTTATAAACTTGTTCATGTTCACTTTCATCTATATTTGAACTGGTTTAAAACTGAATCTATTGATACTTAGGTACTTCTATTGGATGGCTAAGATGGCCTATCTATCTTAAGCTAAAACTTAATATATTTATATTGATTGAATAATAAAATTAAAAATACTAATAATTTGTTTATGTAATGTTTCTGTAAATATTTCATGCCGAGTAAATAATGCTCCAATTTTAAAGTGTTATTTAATTTGTGCTCAGTTTGGATGGCGCTCTTCACTTAATAATAAACTCATCGAACATGGTGAATAAACAATTAAAATTTGAGTGTAAAACTTCGAACTTTTTTTATGAACATTTAATCCATAAATCGTGAACTTGAGCCAAAATGGAATATAAGATCTAATATAAAAAAACCAGATTCAAATGACAAAGTGATTTTGGCATTCAAGTTTGCACGTGTTAATTTTGAACCTAAGTGTTCAAGTGTTTACTCGGTGACAAGTACTAGAAGAATCCGAAAATAAATAGATATTTATAAATGTTTTAATTTTTTTAATATTTAATATTTTGAAGTCTTTTTTAAATACCAATGTATTGTCAAAATACAAATAGAAAGTAGATTCCAGACAACAAAATCAATATAACTGAATCTCATTACTATGCCCGCTATTACCAGCTCCAATAAACACACCCTTAAATCGATGATATTGAAAGAAAGAAAATTGTTTCTGCTTCAATTCACTCCAACAAAACAACGTCCACTATATATTTATATTTATTATTTTCTAAACTTGTACCATTGCATTCTAATTTCGAAATATTTGTAAAGCAACAAGTTTGGCCCTGATTTATTCTGATTTTTTTCAACAAAACAAAGGAAGCATACTAGCTTTCAAGGCAGCTAGGTGGAAAAATAGACCCAAAATCCCTTCCCAAGGCATTGTCACACATTGACTTTCCTTTATTTGCAGTCCTTGAAGTTAATGTTTTCCCAACAAAATTAATATGGATCTAAGTTAAATGAATATATATTAATTTATTATTAAACAAATGTATCTATGTTAAATGTGAATATGTGAATGAACAAATTATTTATTTGGACATTCTGAACTCTTTGTATATGAATACAATCAATGTTTGGGATTTCTTTAAGAGCTTGTATTTGCAGTCGACTTAATTGTATCTTAGAAGAGTCTACCACTATGAGATGCATTTGTTGGCTATTGACAAAGTGCAAATTTCTTTTCAAAACATTCGAACACCTAGTAATAGACATTGTGTGTAAGACCAAATGAACATCCAAACTCACTCCATGAGCACAACCTCCTCCAACTAAAATTTATATAAAGCTAAAAAAACTATTTATAACATTGTGTCCTTATTCAAGCAAATAAACAAGGTGATGAAGTTAAGCTTGCAGGATCGAAACAAACCTATGGAGTCGCATCCAAGCAACCTTGTACACATGAACATTTGTGGTGATTAATATAAATTGAAGTAGTCGGTCTATGGTCTATCCTAATGTACTATTGTTTAATGGTAAATTGGTAATTCGTTAGCAGAGTCAGGGAAAGATTGTGGATGGTGCTTGTCAAGAGGCGCGAGGTGGAGTCCGGTGAAGTAGGACATAGATATTCAATGACATAAGAGATGAAGGAATATAAGGGCAGCGTATGGCAGGAGAATGTGACAAGCAATGACGACTGAGATGGAGGATTGTGTATCAGATCTACAGTGTGCAACGACAAAATAATGCACGCAGTGGGAAAACTATTGTATTTAATGTGCCCTCTAATAAAACACTTTAATGAAATATTTATAGATGCAGAAATAACATACTGTTATTCTTAGCACATAAACTCATACACATAGAAAAACATGTAAGTATGACTACACTCAAAATACTTGATATATATATTAAACTTCGACGCTACACCCTAATACAAAATAAGATAATAGTGACGAGCTTCAGCTCTATCAACCTCTAGTGACTTTACAGACATTGAGCTTGTGTTCTGAGACTTTTTCGACTCCTCAGCTAATGTTGTTGTTTTCTTCTTCACGACTCTATTCTCTCTACTTCTCTACATTTACTGTATTGTATCTCAACTAAAGACTCAGACTTATAAAGATGAAACTGACTTTTCATCTACTTAACTGGACTCGTGAAATATAAAAATCAGCTCCATTAATTAACTTCCCTGCTTGCCGACTAATAGAAATTGATTTTGCATAAATGTGTGACTTTGAATTTGTAGACTGACTCACAGTCTCACTGACTGAATGACTTGTAATTACTATTTCTAACACTCCCCTTTAATTATAAGTAGGTGGGATTACAAAAATTTACTTCAAAAATTGAGTTGACATTTTACTTTCACTCATCTGTTAGTGCACAGACTCTGCACATATGATGAAATGCATCACTTGCTAAGGATTTTGTAAAAAAAATTGTGACTTATTCTTTTGACCTGCAAAAATCTAAACAAATTTCTTTGTTATTCACTAATTCTCTAACAAAATGATACCTTGTATCAATGTTCTTGGTTTTATTTTGAAACACATAATTCTTTGACGACATCATGGCTGAATTGTTGTCACAAAATATTGTATTTGGTTCCAATTGTTCCTACAACAAATATTTTAACATCTTTCTTGTCCAAACTACTTGACAAACTTCACTTGTAGTTGCGACATACTCTGCTTCTACTGAAGAACGAGTCACTATGGGTTGCTTCCTTGATTCTCATGATACCATACCTGTTTCAAAATGAAATGTGTATTGAGAGGTAATTTTCCTGTCATCTATGCTTCCTCCACAATCACTGTCAATGTATCCAATAAGTATGAAAACTTCTGAAGTAGAATACAAAATGCCAAAATATTTTGTTCCATTCACATATCCCAAAATCATCTTTTCTTCTTTCCAATGTGATTCTTTTGGAGTTTCCATGAACCTTGAAATTAGGCTCACTCCATACATAATATCATGCCTTGTTGTTGTTATATACATAATATTTCCTACGAGTATTGTATATAGTCTGGGATCCACCTTGGACCATTTATCTTCCTTACTTAATTTCAATCATGTTATGACAGGTGTTGGGGATGCTTTGGAATTTATCATATTGAATCTTTTCAAGATTTCATGTGCATACTTAAATTGTGAGATAAATATACCAGCTTTGTACTAGTGAGCTTCAATACCCAAAAAAATCTCATAAACCCTAAATTAGTCATTTCAAATTCATTCTTCGTGACTGATTTAAATTCTTCTATGCCAAAATCACATGTAGATATTAAATCATGTACATATAAGAAAACAATCAACATATTACCTTGCTGATTTTCTTTGATGTATAGTGTTGGCTCACATTCACTTCTCTGAAATCCATTCTGTGTGAGATAAGAATCTATGCAACTGTACCAAGCTTTGAGAGCTTACTTTAACCCATACAATGTTTTCTTCAATTTTTACACTTTGTTTTCTTGTCCTAGAACCTGATATCCTTATGGTTGTTCCACATACACTTACTCTTCTAAATGTTCATTAAAAAATGTTGAATTTACATCCATTTGATAAACTGACCAGTTTTTTTTGTGCGACAATGGAAAACACAGTTATGACTATGTCCATGCATGCAACAGAGGCAAATGCAATTAGCCTTTCCTTGTGCTTCTACACATTTCCATCTCCATCTTTCTTTGTCTTATAAATCCACTTGACACTTATTACATCCTTGTCATCAAGTACATCTACCAATTTCCATGTATGATATTTCTCTGTGCATCTAATTTCTTCATCCACGGCTTGAGCCCATACATCATCTTTGACTACTGATTCCAAAGTTAATGCATCATCTGTTTGTGAGAACAGAGCAAAAACTAAAAATGAATTTGTTGTGTCCTCATTATAGATGTCGCATAGAATTATTGTCTTTCTTGGTAACAAACTTGATAAAGCTAGATCTAGGGATGTAGAACTACTTGGACTTCTTTCTAGTGTTTGTTGTGCTCTAGGTGTAGATTACGCACCTAGAAAACTTACTGGAGTAGTTTGTGTCGCGCTTTGCATCGTAGTTGTAGAATGAACTGCACACTATCCGATGGTTGGTACTTGAACCACATCTTCTTTTGTGTCATCATGTTCCATTGCATCAATAATTATGAGTGTCTTTGCTATGCTTCCATCCCATACTTTAGTCTCCATAAATTGAACATTGTTGATGATTATGACTTTCCTTGCAACAGGGTCATACAACTTGTATCATTTTGTTTCTTCAAAATACCCAACAAATATACATTTATGTCCTTTGTTGTCCAACTTATTTATTATCTCACCTGGAACGTGTGCGTATCTGACACAACCAAAAAAATTTAAGTGTGTCACATTATGCTTTATACTTGTCAAGGCTTCTTGAGGAACGTTGTTCTTCACACTCTTTGTCAAACCTCTATTCATGATGTATAATGAAGATTCTATTGCTTCGGTGCAATACTCATTTGAAAAATGTTTGGCTACTAACATACTACACGCCATTTCTATTGTGGTTATGTTGTTTCTCTCTACGACACCATTATGTTGTGGTGCATATCACGCAGTAAATTTCTTGTAGATTCCATGAACTTTAAAAAAGTTTTGAAACTCTCTTGAAATTCATTCCCCTCCTCTGTTAGTTCTTAGACACTTGATGTAATATCCACTTTGTTTCTCCACAAGATATTTAAACTTCTAAAAACAACCCAATGCGTCAGATTTTTTCTTTAGGAAATAAATCCATGTCTTTCTTGAGAAATCATCAATAAATGTTAGAAAATATGTGTTCCCCCCTATAGATGGAGTTTGCATTGGACCACAAATTTATGAATGTACTATTTCTAGTGATGTTTTTTCTCTATAAGAATCTCCAACTGGAAATGATTGCCTATGTTGCTTTCCAAAAATACATCCTTCACATATTCTTTTAGGTTTTTCAATCAATGGAAAACCTTTTACCATATCCTTTGTGTGTAGCAGCTTCAGACCTCCAAATTTTAAATGTATAAATATGAAATTTCATAGCCAGGAATGATCCTATACTTCATATTGGAATGTTTCTTGTATCTTTGTGCCACTTTCTCCTTTCTTGATATTGCGCGCACAATTTTCTTCATTGAAACTATGCGCACTTTGTGTTGTAAATGCAACGTTTGACTGCACATCTTTTGATTTACCAACAAGTGGCGTTGTATTCCACTTCTTTTTTGAATTTAATGTCAATGGGAATGTTCTGTTACTTGTCATATGAATTCTTGCAATAATTTGATTGCTTAGTTATCCGTCCATAATCACATAATGATTATCTTCCATATAATTTATGTATCCTTTCTGTAAAAAATGTCCTATGCTTATGAGATTATGCTTCAGACTAGAAACATAATATACATCAAACATAGCTTTTTTTTCTCCTTGTTTAGTTAAAATGCTTATATAGCCTTTGCCTAATAAAGTGACTTGGATATATACTCCAATTGTAACCTTGGTTTGGACTGACTTATCTAAACTAGAAAACAATACTATGTTTCTTGTCATGTGGCTACTACAGCCTGAATCTAGATACCATATGTCACATGGACTTTCTTGAGCAACATTACATTCCACTGGGGAAACTATAGGTATTGCTTCAACATGTGCCATAAACAAAGGATTGTTTTGATTATTTGCATTGTATGACTGATCTTGTCCTCGCTTATTCTAATTATATATTGCTTCTTCCTGCATTCATATGCATAATGTCCATAATTTTTATAGTAATGGCACTGAATCTTGGATTTGTCAGTTCTTCCACCACTTGACTGACTGGTATTTGGGTTTTTACCTCTTTCACCAGTGTTTCCAGGACTGTTACTGCATCCACCTCTGATAGAAATTCTTCCTCTGCCTATAGAGTTAACTCCCCCCTTCCTCTTCCACGACTTATAGATGACTATGTGGAAAATTCATTCTCTAATGACATACTTGACCTATTCAATATGTGTTCATGATTAATGAGGGAAACTTGTAGTTCATCTAGACTAAACTAACTCAGATATTTTCTCTCTTCTAGAGTCACAACAAGGGTATCAAATTTAGGAGGAAGACTCCTAGGTACTTTCTCAACAACTTTTTTGTCTTCTATGGTTTCTCCATGAGACTTAATCTTATTTATCAAACCAATAACATCTATGTAAAATGAATCTACTGAGTTGAGTCTTTCATTGACAATGTTTAAAAATCTCTTCTACGAATTTGTAGTTTTGAAGTCTTGACTTTGTCCATATCTTGATAAGAGGTTTGTAATATGTCCCATGACTACTTGGCTTGCTTTAATGATGCAAATATTGTGAGTATGCTCTCATGGATGGCTTGATGTATGTAAAACATCTCCTTTCCGTCCTTCTTCCTTTGATCTTTCAAAGAATCATTCTCATCTTGTGTGAGGGCATTGTATGCTTCCTTATTTGTTGGTTCCACATAATCATTTTTGACTATCTCCCATACATCCCGACCCCGTAACAGTGCCTTCATGGTCAAGGAACACAAATCATAATTCTTTCATGTGAAAGTGGGAGGTTTCGGATTTGAAGTAGAAGCCATATTTCACTTTTCAACAGAGTTGTTGTTCTTGAACTTCTTTTGATAAAACCTGCTCTGATCAATATGCTCTGATACGGGATCTCAGATCTATAATAAAATGCACAAAAATTGTCATTGAATACTCAGGACATACCGTCCAATGGGAAAACTACTGGATTTACTACACCTTGTGATAAAACAATTTAATGAACGATTTATATATGCATAAATAACACAGTTCTATGCTTAGCAGAGAAACTCATAAATAGAGTAAAACTTAGAAATACATGTAAGTATGACAACACTCAAAATACTTGATATATATATTAAACTTTGGCACTGTGCACTAATACAAAATAATATAACTATGATGAGCTTCAACTCCAGCAACCTCTGCTGACTTTATAGACACAAAGCTTGTGCTCTCAGTCTTCTTCGATTCCTCAGCTACTGCTACTATTTTTTTCTTCATGACTCTGTTCTCTCTACCTCTCTGGATCTAATGTATTGTATCTTGACTAAAGAATCTAACTTATAATATGAAAATGAGAATTCTTGTAGAAGTAAGATTTACTCGACATTAAAGACACCAATAAATTCGTGTGACTCTTCATCTACTTAACTTGACTCAAGAAAGATAAAAATCGGCTCCATTAATTAACTCTCGTTCTTGCCGACTAATAGAAACTAATCTTGCATAAACATGAAACTTTGAATGTGTAGACTGACTAACTGACAAATCGATGGAGACGTGTGACTTTGAATTTGTAGACTAACTAACTGAAAAATTGACTAAGACGTTCAAATCACCGACTTGTAATTACTATTTCCAACATTATGTATATGTGCTCGTATATTGTGTAAATTAATGAAACACTTTTGTATGGTTTAACATGACCACCAAATTTTTCAAGGCCACATGTACACAACGGTGACAAAAAAATGAGGTGAAACAGAACAATTAAACAAAGCCCTTACATGTTGTTTGTGCACTTTGTAGGATTTAGAAAACCAATCCCGGCCTTGACCATCTATGACATAGTCACCTTCTATGGACAACGTAGATATACCAAAAAATCGAAGGCATAAACCAAGTTCATTGTTATTCCATGCAGATGGTTCCTTGGGTACAACTATTGTTCCCGTAATTTGCAAGTTTACAATGTTATCAACCAATTTAACATGAAATTTTCATGATTCTCTGTGTCTATCGTCTTTAAAAGGGCATAGTCCAACGTGCAAGTTTCTTACATCAACTGAAATATGAGACTTGTAAGGACCAAGAAACGTCACTGACTTCCCTAGAAATTTCTTCCCCGATGGTACTTGCAACACTGCGTTGGAAGGTGCCATGCATGCTGCTTCCCACTCTTTTTTGAATTGAAAGGTGCCATGTGTACTTTCCACACTTTTTTAAATGTCTAATAACCCCAAAAAAAAATAAGGATCATCTTCATCTAGACATTTAATTGGTAAAATTTATGGACTCATACATACCTATTCTTTTGGATTTAAACTTAAGAAGAAATACATATTCTTAATTATTGATAATAAATAAATATTATAATAATAATAATAATTTAATTAATGAAGATTTTTTCATCTCAATATTTAGATTATAGAGACATATATACTCAATTTTTCCAAATTTAACTTATAATTAAAGGAATAGGCACATATTCTTGAGAGTTAGAAGAAAAAACTTGTTTCATGGCAGGGAGAAGAGCGGAGATTTTATAGTGGTAGAATCCATGTCTTCTACTACTTTTGGTTTGCTTTTTCTTCTTTCTACCTAAACCATCATGGACTCGGTTTAGTTCGCTTTATCATTACCAAACGCACTGCCGCGGTCAGAATTGATTTAACTGTCAGTGGGCATTGCGGAAACTCGTGCTCCTGTAACATATCCATATCCGTAATCCAGAGGACAAGAAACAGTTTGATTTAACTTCCAAAACTAATTAGCTTCGTTGAAAATACAAACGTCTGATTTTCTAACATCTATTCTAATACTATTACTGCGCTTTAATCAACTCTGAAATGAGTGCAAGTTTTGTTCTTTACAACTCTTTTAAACCCTTCGCATTGGACACTATGGAATCTAATCTA
>CBVK0100581717.1:0-11552 GCA_900067695.1 Picea abies
CTATCAGTTGTGATTTGAGTGAAGTGCACTCATGAAATCACGCATGTTGCGGATATGCTCATGAGCATGTGCAAACTAAGAAATTTGAATTCATTGTGAGAATTCTAATTGCAGGGATTGCGCAGAGGAGGTAGGTTGTCTGGACACAGAAATTGGCACATGTATGTGCTAAATTTTTGTATGACAATGTGAGACAATTGTATTGTACTGAGAGCTCTTGGATTAGAGTTTTGTATGAGATTGTTTCATGATCCATGATATACATAATATATGATAGTGTGGTTTTTAGCTTTACACTTTCTCGGTAAAACTTTTGTGTTATGTGTTCTTGATATTTCACTTTGTGATCGCGGTTTAATTTCCGCAAGATTATTAGTAGAAGCGATTATGTATTTAACAGTGGCATATAATTGTTAGATCAAGAGAATCACAAGAAATACTTAATTTGTATTGAAAATTCTACAACCATAAGAAGAGGAAAACATCACTTACATCAAACGTAGGGATAAAGCTTCATAACCTCAAACAAAATAGGAAGAAGAAGTGGTGTTGGGTGAAGGGGAAGCACCTTCAGGATCAAATAAAGGAAAGGGGAACATGGGGGAAGAAGGAGACCCATGAATTGGCATGCTCTTCTAGATGATGAATTATTTGGCCAAGGGCCAGAAGCTAAAGATGGACCTATTGGGACAGCTAGCAGTTAAAACCATAGAGGGCCCATCTAAACAAAAACATAACGGTGAAAAGGGCTCTAACAATGGAGAAGGAAGTCATTCTTGCACTACCATATAGATCCATTCTCATTTGTACACTAAGATACCCAAACCCACCATGCCACAATTCTTGAGTCATGAGGTAGCATTGAAGGGGCCAACAGAGTACGATGACTCTTATTTGACTTATTTGGAGGAGTACAAGAGGTTGGGGGATAACTTTTAGGCAGTTATGTCTTTCACTGATTTTTTCCACCTCAAACAGAAGAACCGACCTAGAGGAGATAAAAGGACACCCAAATAGGATATTTAGAAGAAACTTGGAAAAGCGACCATTCCAAATTTTGACGGATCCTCAAAATGTTCAGCAAGGACTTGGGTGCAGAAGTTGGGCACATACTTCTTGATCTAGGGGATCAAAAAGTGATACAAAATCAAAGTGTTCCAAAGTGATCGAAAATGGTTTCATTGGGTAGATATCTTCCTCACGATCCCAACGCAACTTGAACTGGCTCAAACAGAGTTTGTATGGAAAATTTATGGAGTTCTATCCATTTTCCCCAACATGCAAAAAATATGTTGACTGTGCAGTCTGTATAGGATGACGTGGAATTTGACTGTGCAGTCTATATAGTTGTACAAGTGATGTGGCAAGGACATGTGGCAGGGATGACCAAGCAGGTGACTAGGTAGGTGGTGTGGCAGGGTGATGGTGTGGAACAATGGATGGTCAACATGTGACAGATGATTAGTGCAAATGTGGGCCAATGGTAGGGTGCCACGTGTCCCACTCAAGGACTACCACATGGAACCCCACCGGCTTGTAAAAGGTTGGTTGGAATCCATGGGGGTTTAAACCATGACCTCCAGGTGGATGGACGACCACATAGGCCGGAATCACCAGTCTGCCTACCAGGTGGATCTTAACCATATATGGCGCCCATTCCTTATAAGATCAACGGTCGATCAGTTTGGCAGTAGGGTCAGGGCTAAGCCGCAGCCCTGGTCACCACACACACATCGGAACTGTGGGCTACGGGTTAGCCCCATCTCATGAACCCCGACACGTTTCCACTAACAAACACAACGAAACGGACATGTAACCCTCGTGCGACCAGATTTTTCAGGAGTGGCGCTAATTTCACTAACCGCGCGACAATTTTTCCCATGCAACGAGAATCAATTTGGAGCTAGGTTTTGAGTGCGTGAGCCATGGTTTGGGGAAGGGTGTTCATTTTGGAGGACGATTTGGCTGTAGGAGAAGGAGAAAACTTCAGAGGAGCATAACTTCTTCAGTTTTTTACCAAATCAGGTGTAGAAAGAGGCTAGACAGGGGTTTTTGGCTATTTTGGAGCCATTTGAGCCATTATTTTTGCATTTTGAGCATTGTAAATTATTGTGTTTCACATATTTAACACTTAATGAAAGAGGACCATTGGAATTTGGACCAGGAGATGTAGCCCAAGAGAGGGGTGGACTCCTTTATCATTTGGGAGTGGCGCTAATTTCACTAACCGCGCGACAATTTTTCCCATGCAACGAGAATCAATTTGGAGCTAGGTTTTGAGTGCGTGAGCCATGGTTTGGGGAAGGGTGTTCATTTTGGAGGACGATTTGGCTGTAGGAGAAGGAGAAAACTTCAGAGGAGCATAACTTCTTCAGTTTTTTACCAAATCAGGTGTAGAAAGAGGCTAGACAGGGGTTTTTGGCTATTTTGGAGCCATTTGAGCCATTATTTTTGCATTTTGAGCATTGTAAATTATTGTGTTTCACATATTTAACACTTAATGAAAGAGGACCATTGGAATTTGGACCAGGAGATGTAGCCCAAGAGAGGGGTGGACTCCTTTATCATTTGTTGTGTTATGTGTGATAATAGATGGTTGTTTATCTTTATTATTTCTACAATTTCAAGTTACAAAACTCATTAAAAATATATGTTCTTGCAAATTGATCCATTGCACAAGACACATAAAAATTACACTTGAATTTTGCACAACCTTCAATTTCAGATCACTTTCAGCTACATCATATGACATAAGTTGAGGCCATTAAATTGGATACTTTACACTTAGATGGTGAGGCCCATGAATGGTGGTACAATGGGTTAGTGATGCTCGTTCATTCAGGCATCACTTCATACCTTGATTTCACATAGAGGATCATTGAGAGGTTTGACAAGGAAGACCCAGAGATCCATTTTCAAGAGCTAGATCAACTCAAGAAGACAAGTATCTCAGAGGAACTTATCTCTAAGTTCCATAGATTAGCAATGATGGTGACAGACATATCTGAGGTACGCTTGGTGATGTTGTTCGTTGAGGGGCTAGCAGAGCCATTACATGGATGGGTGAAGGCCTATAAACCCACAACTTTGCAAGATGCATTCAACTTTACTAGGGACATGAAAGATGTTCCTAAGAGAAGGTTTCCTCTGAAACCCACCTTCCCACAGGAGAGCAAGGAAACCAAACAATTTCAGAGGGATTGGGTTGGGAATCCCAAGTTGGATGAAGAAACAAGAAAGGAGATGAGGAAGAAATTGTGATTTAGATTTCAGGAGGCATGGGTGCAAGGGCACAAGTGTATCAGGAAAGACAAGACCAAAACGGATCATTATATTGAGGTCTATTAAGATAGTGATAGTTGTTGGAAGATTGGTTGTTGTCATTGATGTCAACCCTAGTCCTATTGATTATTTCTCATATATTGTGCATGGTGTATTGTGGTGTATTGGTGTAACTCTTATACTGTTGTTCGTTGCTCATTGGATATAATTGAATGGTTTAATTATAAGTTGAAAAATGTTTTAAATTGTACTTGATACTGATTCACCCCCCTCTCAGTATCAACAATAGTGATGATGAGAAGGAGTAGCAGGAACATGAACAGGGACACTAGACATCAGGTGAGGAAACATCACGGGCTGGGGATAAGGTTCTTGTTATGGAATCCATGTCTATACTTCCTAGGTACCACACATTCAGAGTCTGAGGAGTCCTACAGAGGAACAAGGTTATACTGATGATTGATAGTGGGGTATCCCACAAATTTATAGATGAAACTTTGGTGGATAGGCAAGAGATTCTAACGAAGGAGTTTGAGGGATTCACAGTGATCATACCTAGTGGATATCAGATGGAGTGCACTATATGGATCCCCAATTTGAAAATAACTATGGGGAATTATATCTTGACATACAGTTTCTTTTTGGTGTACGTTTCAAATACTAATGTGGTACTTAGATTTTAGTTGCTATACTCCATTGGTAAATACACTAATGATCAAAGGACTATAGAAATGGAATTCATGGGTTTGGATGGGAAAAAGGTATTCTTACGGGAAATACACCAGTATCTGCCTAAGATAGTGTCATCACACAGTATGGAGGAAGTGATGCAGAATGGAGATATAGAATGGGTAGTTGAATGCTACATATCTAATAGTGAGCCATCATATCATCCTCGACAACATCCAGATGATCTTCAGATATTACTTATTAAACATCAAAGGGCTTTTGGTGACATTCCTCCAAGTGTACCTCTAGATAGAGGATTTGAGCATGTGATAGAATTAGAAGAAAGGGTCCAAGCAGTCATAACCAACCCCTATCGACATCCAAAAACTTACAAAGATGAGATTGAGAAAACTATCAAGGAGTTGCTCAAGATGCGTCACATTTGACCTAGCTCTAGTCCATTTGCTTCTTCAGTAGTATTGGTAAAAAACAAGGATGACACATTGAGAATGTGAATTGATTACTGATCCCTTAACAAGAAGACCATAAATAATAGGTACCCAATTATGAGGATTGATGAGTTGATGGATGAGTTAAGGGGAGAAAAATAATTTTCCAAAATTGATCTTTGTACAGGGTATCACCAGATCAAGGTTCAGGAGTAAGACATTTTGAAGACTGCTTTATGATGTTACTATGGGAATTATGAGTACCTGGTTATTTTGTTTGGGATAACCAATGCTCCTGCTACATTCCAGTCTTGCATGAACCATGTGTTCAATAATAAGTTGCGAAAATTTTTGTTGGTATTCTTTGATGACATTCTTGTTTATAGAAGGACTTGGGAGGAACATCTTAGGCATCTAGATGAAGTATTGGGGATTTTGGAGGAACGCCAATTATACACAAAGGATTCTAAATGTGAGTTTGGAAATGAATGAGATGCTTTATTTGGGGCATGTGATCGGAGAAAACGGGGTTCAGGTACACCAAGAAAAGATCAGGGAAATTATCAAGTGTCCTACCCCCAGGAATGTGAAAGAACTGAAGAGCTTCCTAGGCCTTTGCACTTATTATAGGAAATTTGTTAAGGGGTTCTCATAGATAACAAAACCTCTTACAGATCTCACTAAGAAAGGGGCTTTCAATTGGTCGTATGAGGCAAAGGCGACATTTGAGATGATGAAACAGGTGATGAGCTCTTATCCTGTACTAACCTTACAAGATTTCACCCAGCCATTTGTGGTTGAGTGTGATGCTTCCAGGATTGGGATAGGAGCTGTGTTAATGAAAAACAACCATCCCATTGCTTTTGAGATCCACAAACTTAAGGATTATGAGCAACATTATTTGATATAAGACAAGGAAATGTTGGCCATTATGCATGCATTGGCCAAATTCAGACAATACTTGGCGGGGAACAGGTTTAAGGTGAAGACAAATCACAATAGCCTAAGGTTCCTCATGGAGTAGAAATAATTGAGTGAGCGACAAAAGAAGTGGATTAGCAAGATTCAATCCTATGATTTTGAGATCGAGTATGTGAAGGGAAAGAAAAATGTGGTAGTTAAAGCCCTTTCCATAATACCACCCACTCTCTCCCTCATGGAGATTTCAACTGACTGGGAAGCTCTTTTGTTGGTAGAATGTTCCAAGAAACAGTTTTCTTATGAGATCCTGAACAATCGAAAAAAGGATGATCGGTACAGAGTCATTGATGACATCATTTATTACAAAGACGAGATCTACCTTGTACCGAAATCTTGACTCAAGGACAAAATCATGCATCCAGTACACAGTTCCCCATTGGCAGGATACCCTGGATACTTGAAAACCTATAGGAAGATCCAGGAAATATTTACATGGAAGGGCCTTAAGACAGATGTATTGAGGTTCGTTAGAGAATGCAACGTCTTCCAACAAAACAAGGCAAAGCACACTCACCATGTCGAACTACTTCATCCACTTCCCATTCCCAAACAAAAATGGAAAAACATCTCTATGGATTTCATCACTAGGTTTCCCTAGGTGCAGGGAAAGGACTGTATCTATGTGGTGGTTGAAAGGATCACAAAGTTTGCACACTTCTTCGCCATACCCTCCTAGTATTCAACAACACAAGTAGTGGAGTTATTCGTCAAAGAGGTATTTTGATTACATGGGTTGCCAAAAACTATTTTTAGTGATAGGGATAGTAGGTTCATAGGCGAATTCTAGCAGGAGCTATTCAGGCTGGTAGGAATAGAGTTGACACCGAGAAAAAGTTACCACCTTCAAACTGATGGTCAAACTGAGATAGTGAATAATTGGTTGGAAGGTTATCTGAGGAATTATGTGTGGGGCCAATAGAAAGACTGGATAAAATGGATACACTTAGGGGAGTACTGCTACAACACCACCTATCGTATTTCAATTGGTATGACACCCTTTCGAGCCCCAAATGGATATGATGCACCCACATTTGTGGATCATATGTTTGGAGACAGTCGAGTGCCTAAGGCTAAGGATTGGATACAAGAGAGTCAAGATATTCTATAGATCATGAAGGATAAATTGCAAATAGTTTAGAATCAGTAGGAGATCTATGCATACATGCATAGAGTGGAGCGTAGCTTTGAAGTATGAGACTTGGTATAACTATGCCTTCAACCTTATAGGAAATCATCGCTCAAAATGAAGGGGGCGGAAAAATTAAAGACTAGATTTTATGGACCCTACATAATCACGAGGCATATAGGAGAGGTGGCATACGAGCTAGAGCTTCCAGAGGGATGCAAAATACATAATGTCTTCCATGTCTCATGTCTCAATAATGCATTGGGGAAACATATCATCATGTCTATGTAGAGTTACCACCCCTAGACAAAGAAGGGAAATTGACTCTGGTTCTAGAGGAAATTTTAGAGGTTAGGGAGCGGAAGTTGAGGAACATGGCCATCAAAGAGTACCTAGCTAAGTGGAAGGATCTGCCTATTGAAGATGCTACTTGGGAAGGAGAAAAAGTGTTCCAACATCCCTGAAATTGCTTGCGGACAAGCAATCTTGGGCAGGGAGGACTGTAATGTCCCCATCTTATTAGGAGTCATCAGGGAGAAATTTCGTTATCCTAATAAGTTCTCGAGGATAAGGCGGAAAATGACCAAGGGGACATAACTTGCATAGGAAAGACTTTATAACGTTAAATTGAGAAAAAGGGGGACATGGGTCCTAGAATAACGAAAAGTCACTTTTAAATTATAAAAGTGAAGGAACCACTAAAGTGACTTTAATAAAATAAAATAAATAAGTGAGAGGGAAAAGACTCAAGTGAATATTAAAAGGGGAAAATGAGGAGTCTCTCCTCATTCTTGCATTTTCTGATTTGAGAAAAATATTTTGGAGAGCTCTTGAGAAGAGAGACTAAATTTTTTGGAAACCCTTCTTTGTTTATTGGTTTTGGTGTTGCAACGATACACCCTAGCTAGTTTGTGAAGAGATCACTTCATATTTCTTATGTGTGCTTAAGTGTGGTTAAATTTCCATCATTTGACAGTGGGTGTTGTGTGTAGAAGTCAATTGTTGTTGTGTGAGATGAGTTTCAACCATTGAGGGTGAGTTTTTCTGAGTGAGCGGAGTCATCTCATCCAAGGGACGAGTTTCCTTGAAGTTGACTCATATTTATTTCTTGAGGCCCAAGCTCTAGTATGTGGGACAATTTTATCTACTACAGGATGAGTTCTCACACTTGTTGTTTGTTTTCCCTTGGTGTTGGACAATTTCTTGATTACTTGGTCAATTCTTTTTACCTTGGGGATGAGTTTATCCTTTGTTGGGTCGTGCTAATACTTGGGAGGTTGAGTTACACCATTGGGGTCAAATATTACTTGAAGGAACATCTCACCTCTATGTTGGGCGCATTTCTGAGGTTTCAAACTGAGATATTTTCATAGAGAGGCCAAGTTATTTAGCTAGAGACCATACACTCTTAGTGGGGATGATTTTCATATTTGTTGGCCACATCCTTCACATTGGGATTCAATTTTATCAACTAGGCGAATTATTATCAGATTTGGGAGCTAAAATATTCATATGTTGGGTCGAATACTCTGTTACAGGCTTGTTGGGCGCTAGTTGCTCCAACCATTATCTACATGTCAATACAATACTTCAAGGTTGTTGCATATTCTTATTACAGACGGCCTTATCTCTTGCACACCAAGCCATTTGGAATCAATATATAACTAGGTTCATCAGTCTTTCATTGTGTATTTTCTGATATATGTAGTGCGTTATTATTGTGTTAATTAATATTAATACCCAAGTTGTTCTGAAAATTGAACTGATGTCTATTATAATGTTAGACAGTGGACTAGAGGTCCTTTGAATTCTGTTGTTAGAATATTCATTTATGAACTATTTGATAAATTGTCTTTGCCACATAAACCAAGAAAAACTCAAATACTTTTGCCAGAAAATGCAATGGTTGGTTTTCTCATGAATTGTTTGACAAAACACATAACCAAAATCGAAAAGAAAATTGTAAATTCCTAGCGGGAATTTTACAAGTGGTCTCCATTGGATGAAGTCCCCAGGGAAGCTTTTGATGAATCTGAATCTTGGTGACTTGCTTGCCTTACTAAAGAAGTTGTTTCTCTTAGCTTATGGAAGGTTGTTATGAACTTGTTGCTGGAGGGGTTGGATCTGTTTAACCAATCTGACTGCATGATATGCTGAAGTGTGGGAGGACTCTATTGGTGAAGCTGCAACATGAAGATCATGAAGGGATTTGTTATAACTTCTCTTGATTGGACAATGTGGAGGAACCCTTGTAGGTGCAATAAGAATATCTTGATGCTCTTCTACAATATTATTGATCTACTTATATTGGATGGAAGGGTCTTTGGTCGAGGCTGCAGTGATTTCAATGTCCTTCTCTTCTGAACAGATCGTGAAGAGGCTAAAGTTTGTGGTATGAGAGATTACTTTGTGGCATTGTTTTTTTAGGACAGTAGTCAAAATTGTTGGGTTATGTGTTATATTCTTTTCATGTGTGTGTGTGGGCACGGATTTTTCTATTTTTAGCTATTTTCTAAATTAATCCCGGATTAAGGGATTAGGATTAGCTACAAAATACCTAAAACATTGTATATATTGTATGGTGAATGGTGAAATTAATACAATGAAGAGTTGAAAGGTGTGGCACCAAGGAAGGATGGTTTTCTCCTGGTTAGATTAAGGGATTATGGTTTTGGTAGCTACGGAATACCTAAAACATTGTATATATTGTATGGTGACTGGTGAAATTAATACAATGAAGAGTTGAAAGGTGTGGCACCAAGGAAGGATGGTTTTCTCCTGGTTAAGGGTTTCCAACGTAAATCTCTTTGTACTATGTATATGAGCCATTGATTAATTTATGTTTTTCTTAAGAATTTGTATGCATTGCTTTACTTCACAGGTTCAAAACTTACAGGAACTACCTCTGGTATCCTGTAGAGATGACCCCCTAGAGTAACAATGACACTATGGGGTTGATACTCATAAATAACATGACACTTCCACATATATGGCCGACCTAACAGAACATCACAGCCTTTCAGTGCAGAAACATCACACAATACCTCATCTTTGAAGGGATTGATGTCATATGATAGGTGGCACTGATGACTTCCATGAAGATATTGTCCTTAGTGAATCCATCTGATGTTGTATGGTTGTGGGTGTGGTGCTTTCGGAAAATCCAACTGTTTGATGACCTCTACTGAGATGAGGTTCTTCTAGCTTTCGTTATCAACAATAAAATGCAACAGGGTCCCTTTCACCCACATATGTGAATGGAAGAGGCACTCTCTCTCCTCATGATCCTCTGGTTCTTCAGGTTGGATTGTGGCAGTCATGATAGTAGAAGTGGGTTTTGCATCAATTATCTATCTCCTTTTATTAGTGTATGAATCAGGGTTTGAGTCGGGACTAAACTTTGTTTCTTTAATCTCGACCACCAATGAATGTTTCGAGCAACATTCATCGGTGTTGTGCCAAGGGATTTTGTGGAAGTCACACCACTTCCCAGTTTCATTCTTCATCTTTATTTTACCCCTTTTTCCTGTTTCTTGGACTATTTGCCTAGAGGCTGTTGGTTAGGGACATATTTACCATGCTTTGGTTGTTGTAGATTTACAAACCTGAATTCCCATTTTTTCTGGTGCCAAAATTTATGCTCGAATTTGACAACATATCGATAAGAAACTCCCAATGATGAGATGTTTATGAAATCCATTTGGGTTTTGATGTACATATGCAAATCCCCATAGTATTTCAGAACCAAATGTCGCTCAAAGTCTTTGATACCCAGCTTGGTGTGCAAGGTTCACACCACTTCCCAGTGTCCTTCTTCATCTTCTTGTTTCTCTTCTTTTCTTACGGATTGGACTGGATGTATTGAGGTTGTCTATTCTGTGAGTTAGGGATTCCTTTACCATACTTTGGTTGGCGCGTATTTGCAAACCCAAATTCTCGCTTGTTTTGTTACTTAAATTTCTACTCGATTTTGACAACATATCTATAATGGGCTCCCAATGATGAGATGTCCAGAAAATCCATTTTAGTTTGGATGTACCTGTGTAGAGCCCCGCGGTATTTCAAAACCAGATGTCACTCAGAGTCTTTGATACCCAGCTTGGTGCACAAGGTATGGAAGGTATTTGTGAACTTGAACACTATTTGGTTCCACTTTTGATACAACGTGGTCCATCTCATGTACTGGTCATCATAGTTTCCCACAGGGTAATATTGCTCCTTGAACGCATCCATAAAAAAATTCCAAGTGGGCTCGGCCCCAAATATTTCAAACTCCTCTGTGGAATTTTTCTCCCAGTAAGTTTCCCACCAATGTTTGATATGGGGGAGATCCTTGAGGAGCGCAAAGGTGATCTTTTCTCTATCGAAAAAAGTGTGAGCAGAGAAATAACCTCCTAGCAAATTTAATTGTTTTTCCAAAGCATCTGCATTGATCTAACCTTCAAATATGGGAATATAAAAATTAACTTGTACCTTGAATGGAGTAGCGTCTCCAAAGAGACTTCTTGACGAAGATGTGCCTATTATTTTCAACAATATTTGAAGGATTTGGGAAAAATTCTCCAACATCTCATTCCTCTGTTGTGTGAGGGATTCCATGAGAAACAACTTGATGGGAACTTCTGCTCCCGCGTCTCTCTTTTCTTCCTCCATGGGAGGCCATTTGAGCTAACAAGAACGGTTTTCTTCAATTGAAACTAGCTCGAGACCCAACTCTCTGTACCTTGACCTTGTTGGGGACATGCACTAAGAAACGACAATGAACAACCTGCTTTGATACCATTGATCCGGATTATTTTGAGAACGAAATGAAGGCAGAGAAATAAGAATGAAATATACATAGATATTGCGAGATACACAAAAATATTGCAATAAACACAGAGATACAATAATGCACAATTTTTATTCTTGAGAGAATGTACATAAACTATAAAATTACGGAGTGAACGACTTGCTAGAATGGTGGCAACTTATCTATGAGAAGAGATGTGATGGCTATGTTCATTCGCAAGAAGATGATGATGTTTACAATGAGGCTCTAGAGG
>CBVK0100581718.1:0-11551 GCA_900067695.1 Picea abies
CTAGGGTTTTGGACGAACTCTCGGCCATGCATGGATGGGAGTTTCAGTTAACTGACCCATAGCTTTTTGTCCCGTTGGCAACTTTCCTATTTTTGTGTTTTGTTAGGTAAACGCGGGCTATAGTGGGCCTGCCAACGTTCACATGTGTACAGTAATGGGTTAGGGCATGTGGGCCTTAACCCAAGAGGATTTTCAAAGAGGTTCTTCAGCAAATGTTTTGGCAATGAAGGGATATGAGTTGGCCTGATGCCAAGTAAGCATGTGTGGTGAAATTTAGGGTTATAACAGATGCCCCCTAATGTGTGAGGTCAGAAAAGCATCTGATGGCCGAAATACATTACCAATCTTTTACCAATCTTTACTGATATGCTGAAGGAGTGAGCCCAGGGATCAAGAACCAGGAGGTGCCGTCTGCAAAATAACAAATGTCTCACCGAGGCGGGCATACCCATGCTCGGGATAGAATAGAACCATGGCTACCAATCAAATACACTATAGGTCCATGTCAAATAACTATAAAGAGTATCCACGAATAATACACAGCGAAGCTACATCTCGAAATCAGAAAGATATACATATAGAGTATCCATCTCCCAGAAGCTGATTCGGCTTGATGGTTGTACTTCAGAGCTCGAGCAACAACTTCAAAATATTCTAAAAAATCGGGTAGGAGTGTAATATGAGTGTACGACTGCACTACCCAGAGGTCTTCGACGGCTCGTCGGTTATGGACTTGATAATCTTGATGATCGGACTGAAGGCTTTAGTGATTTCAAACAAGGACTTGATTGGACGTTCAGGATGGCCGGGTATGCAGACAAGAGACATATTGTAGAGGGGCCGACTCAGGCTTAGTGACAAACTTCCCTTGGATAATAGCACGACAAGTGATAAGACTCAGGCAGCATATCTGTTAATCATAAGTCTACGAAGCAGGAGGCAACGTAAACTCTCCATATGTTTGGAAGAGTAACCAAACGGTGGAGGACACAACTCTATATAGCGAGGAAAAGCTCCCTAAGGTCGTACTACATCCCATAGTCTGATGATCAAACAGACAGATGTGCTTTATCGAAGGACGACTCATTATTCTGCCAATACAGAAAATACTTTTTCCATCCTCTTTTTGGGGTATATTTGATTTTTTTGTTCTTTTTGATAGTTTTTGAAAAAGAATAAAGGAATATTACATTACAATGGAGGAACGAGTACTGCAAACATACAAGCTCGAGGCACAAGGACAAGACTGATGTTCTAGTAAAATGATACTCGGGAAAAATCCTCCAGCGACCAAAGGTGTTAAGACGCAGAAGCAAACTGTTACAAGGCTGATGGGTAAGGTATGCAAATGCAGTTGATAGAACACACAATGGTAACGTCCTTCGATGTAAGTTTAACGAGCCCAGAGAAGGTAAGCTCGATGGTTTTTCATATTTAGAGAGTCTGAAAAATCATAAAAGGAGACTCCAGTGGGGTACCTTTTTCGACAATAGTCTAGTCGGTTCGAAAAAGGGATAAACTAGCACCGATTAGACGTCAATTCAAAACCATTTTAACGAGTGTGACAAGGACAAGATCACTTGGCCATTTTTTCATTTTCAAGGAGTCTGAAAAAAGCTTAACTATGGACTCCGTCAGGAATGTTCTTCTGGACCATTTTAACGAGTGTGAAAGAATAAGGTCACTCGACGATCTTTTCAATTTTAGGGAGTCTGAAAAGAGCTTAACTATGGACTCCATGGGGGTTTCTTTTTCGTAAATTTAGTCCCTCAGGCCCGAAAAAGGAATAAAATTATACCTGAGGATACTCTTCTAAAGAATGGGAATTCAATAGAGTATTCCTTTGTTCATACAGTTGACCGTCCGGACCGAAAAAGGGGTAAACTACCACCGGACAGACGTGACTTCAAATTTCAGTTTAACGAGCGTGAAAAGTCACAATATTGCTCGACAATCTTTTCATTTTTAGAGGGTCTGAAAAGGGCTTAAAAGGAGACCCGTTATGTTTTGGGAGTCCGGAGGGTAAGACAAAGAGTGAAAAAGACCCATGCAAATGAGGCTCAAACTCGTATTCAGGAAAAACTATACGGACTCTCGAGCCTACAATGTTGTTTGAAACGGCATGGACACCATAATGCAACCAAGACCTACCTAGGGCATCCATGTTTTGGTAAGCTCTACCACCAAGTTGCGACACTGCTAGAGCATATATGTTGGTTTCGTGTCACAACCTGATGGGATCGATCCTATAGCATAAGAAAAAGGCAACGAGATGCAAAAGTTGGGGTAATATCCTAACCTATATGCTCAAGTTGATTTTTGAATTTTTATTTTTATTTTTTATGGACTGTCAATATTTTTTCGAAACTCAAAAAAAAATGTCCCAATACCTGATCAAATCCCTCCCATATAACTCCTGGATCACTCTAAATGGTTTTTGGTATAAAGAAACTGATAAGGGGGGCCAAAAAAGTGACAAAAAGAGGCCAAAAAGTCTATAAATAGAAGCTGGCAGCTCATTATTACCATTGCTGATTTGGAAATTGACTTTGGAGCCAAAAGACCCCCTTTGCCAAAGATTGTGATTCCGGGAGCTACAGTGGACAAAACGGACTTCTGCTTGGACCAAGTAAGTACAAACTCCCTTATCTAGCTATTCAATACTTCCATTTTAGCATTTAGTTTATTTTTGGGGTGGGCGTCGACCTTAAAAAGGTCGGTCCTAGGTACACGTGGGCTATCTAGAGACAGCCCACGTGTACACGCGACTACCACCTCTACAGGCCGCGTGTAACCCCCCCCGCGTGGTGAAAAAACAAATGGAAGAAAGTATTGACCCTCCTTTACCCTTGTTGTGTTGGCAGGATGTATGTCCAGTGGAGGGAAAGGGAGCACGAGGCCTCCAATGAGTTAGTTGCTGCAGATCCGAATGTTGTGGCCGTGTTGATACAGTGCGGTTTAATCAAATTTTTTTATGTTCGTTCATGCGCGCGCAACCAAGGCTACTGAACGCCTTGATTGATTACTGGCACCCTGACGCAGAGGCGTTTATGCTAGAGGGGCAATCCTTGGTGCCCACCACCGAGGATATTTACTTTCTGAATGGTCTCTCAAGGAGAGGGGAACCAGTCAACTTTCAGACTTTTCTGGCGGGGCCGAGCAAGGTCTTAGAGATGATAGCTGAGTACTGTGAGGCTGGGACCGATCATAGAGGTTCCTCGATACCGGTTAGCAAGATTACCAACCTCACACTACAAACTATTTTATTGCTTATTGGGCGGATTACCGGCTCAGCAGTCGTGCATCAAGCTTCGCGCGTACAGATGAACTGTGCTATTCAGTGCATGAATGCACACATTTTTGATTGGAGTACCACACTACTGGAGTGTATGAAGAGGCAATTGATAGATTGCCGACAGTGGACACATTTTTTGCGAGAGTATTTTTTGCCAGAGTATTTGATGGGTGAACGTTTATTGGATGCAGATGTGGGACCCGTGCGACCTGCCGACTATGCACGGAACAGGCGTCGCCCATGGCCAGAAGTCGCAGCTGTCGCCACTGGGGGAGCAACAGTAGTAGGAAACCTCCCAGCAGGAGAGGCCGAGAGGGTTCTTAGGCGAATTGAGCGGAACTTCACTGCGCTCACTCGCACAGTCCCTATGGCAGAGATAGAGGACCTGCCGCCGTCCATGCAGACTCATGTTGTGGGGGCACCTCAGACATGGGTCTGATTGTTTAGGCGTTTAGCTCATGCAGTAGATGATTATAAGAGGGCCCATAGACCCTGAACAAACTTTAGACTTTTTGTGTGCCACGAGCACCTTGTTGTATATATTTTTTGAGGGCATAAGCCTGGTGACTCGTTACTGTTCCCACTTTTGAGGCACTTGCATCCATCTATGTACGCTGAGGATTTTATGATGTTTATATATGGTTTTTATCTTTTTTATGTGTCTTATGGATTATGTGTGCAAAAATGTATTTACATGTTTATGTCCATGATCTTTTTATATGTGGGCAAGATGCCAATCTAAAATGTGATTAGCTAGAGTATCTGTGATTTGGTTTAATCTCCTAGGAACATGAAATTATGTAATATAATCAAAGTTGTGTTCTAAGAGACGTACCCTAAGGAATCGTCGGTGTAAAGTTGGATCGTGAACCTGGTATATTCTGTTTAGCTGCGACACAACCAGTTGAGCGTCTAGATAGACCCGGAGACGAGAGATACCCAATGACAATGCGTCACGAAGCAACTCAATAACTGCACTATACTTGCCAACATTATTTGTGGTGTCACCTAAGCATATACCTCCGGAAGATAACAACTGACCCTGTGGTGTAAAGATTACCCAAGCTGCGGAGGCAAGCCTCCGCGTGTGTCGACTAGCACCGTCCGCATAGCCAACGAACACCTCAGACTCACTTGACATATGCCATATTGACTAAAGATAACATCAATGACACGTCCATAACACTTTTAAAAGAACCGTAAAAAAGTAATAGTACAAAGACTATACATATGTTACAACAAGTTACCCACAGTGACCTTTCTATGAGTAATACTTCTTGAGGTAGAGCCCATTTCTAGGCTTCGCCAAAGCATTCCCTTCAAAACCGACCAAACAATAGGTGCCCTTTTTTAATACCTCTTTAATAATGAAGGGTCTGAACCACATGGGTTTAAACTTTCCTGCCCCCGGGGGGTCCTTATCTTGGTCATAGACCAGGACAAGGTCGCCCTCAGAAAAACGCCGAGGACGAATGGACCTATCATATTGACACTTGACCTTATGTTTATGAGCCTCGTTGGTCAGGGCCGCATCGCGATGCTACTCATCAAGCTGCTGAAGGTGTACTAATCGCTCTTCAAGTGGAGAAGTGTCTGGCAATAACTGTACTGCCAATTTCAGAGAGGGGATTTGACATTCGATGGGAAATACTGCCTCCAACCCGTAAACGAGTTGGAAAGGTGAGAAACCGGTTGCAGTCTTAACAAATGTTCGGTAAGCCCATAATGTCGAGTATAACATCAAATGCCAATTTGACTTGGTTGAGTTGATAGTTCGCTATAGAATAGTTTTAAGGGTTTTTTTTACATCTTCCACCTGCCCATTAGCTTGGGGGTAGTAAGGTGAGGAATGTTCTTGCCGTAACCCAAGATTTGATGTCAATTCGGACATCATTTGGTTCTGAAAGTGACTGCCATGGTCAGTGACAATCTCTCTCGAGACGCCGAACCGTGCTATAGTCTGGTTGAATAAGAAGAGAGTTGCAGTCTCTCCATCATCTTTAAAGGTTGGCATAGCTTCAACCCACTTAGTGAAGTAGTCGACAACTACGATGATATAGTGGTGCCCCCTTGCTGACGGGGGGTTGCATGTAGTGTAATCAATCCCCCACTTAGTGAAGGGACCAACTGTGATGACAGGAAACATAGGAGCTGGATGTGCCCTCATCTCCCGAGAGAAGATTTGGCACGGATGACACTTCTTCACCGACTCGATACAATATTTGATAAGTGTGGGCCAGAAGTAACCTGCTCGTAAAATCTTTTGTGTTGTTGCCAACCTAGATAAGTGACCTCCACAGGCTCCTGTATGACAATCATTGAGCACTATGATGGCCTCCTCATGAGTGAGACATCGATGCAAGATGCAGTCTACACCTCTCTGATACAACGTATCATCGAGTATGAGATAATTCTTAGCCTTATGGTGTATCCGCCGACGCTCATCACGAGAAGCAAAGGTGGGGCACTTCAAAGTCTGGAGATAGATCAGTATATCTCCGTACCAGGGGTCGGAAGATTCAATCAAAAACATATCCCCCCAGATAGGCGATTCCTCAGGCACAACGTCACCTGACTCAACCGGAAACTCCGAAATAAGTTCTGCGAAGACCAATTACTTCTTGGACTTTGCTGAAACGAAGTCTAAGTCAAATTCTTGGAGGATTACCATCCATCTACTGATTTTTCCGCTGATAACTCGTCGTGTCAACATGTACTGGAATGGATTCACGACAACAACGACGGTGGTCTTGCAAAACAGAACATAGTGACGGAACCGTTGAATAGCATGAACTACTACTAACGCAAGTTTTTCGAGATGGGAATAATTAAGTTCTGGTCCTACGAGGCCTCGACTCAGGTAATAGATCACGTATTCGAAAAATGAATCATCTTCCTGAACTAAAACCATGCCTATGGTTGACTCTGCGGCAACCAAATATAATAAGAAGTCTTTGTTATAATTAGGTGGTCGTAGCAGAGGTGCGGTTGTAAGGGCGTGTTTTAATGCATCGAAAGAGCATTGAGCGGCTTCATCCCAGAAAAAGGGAACATATTTCTTAAGTAAACGCATAAAACCCTTGGTGATTTCGGCATAGTTGGCGATGAAGCATCGTAAGAAGTTCACCTTGCCTTGAAGACTTTGAAGTTGTAAGATTGTGCGTGGAAGGGGCAACTGGATTATTGCCTCCACCTTAAGAGGATCCACCATGATCCCTGTTGTTGAAATGATGAAACCTAACAAACGTCCTGACATGATGCAAAAGTTGCACTTGTTGGGATTCAAGCGAATCCTGAAGTAACAACAACGTTCGAAGATTAGTCTGAGGTGCGTAGGATGATCCTTTCGCTTGCGAGAGCGTGATGCTAAATCATCTAGATAGGTCTCGACTATATGTTTGAGGTTGTGAAACGCAAAAGACATGGCCCATTGGAAAGTGGCTCCAACATTCTTGAGGCCAAAAGGCATCTTACAATAGGAAAATGTACCCCACGGACAAATGAATGTCGTTTTGTGTTGGTCTTCAGGTTTGATTTGGATTTGATTATATCCCGAAAAACCATCCATGAACGAAAATGCTTCACAACCGGCACATTCATCAATTATCTGGTCAATGAATGGGGTTGGAAAATTATCTTTTGGACATGCCTTGTTCAAATCACGGAAATCGGTACATACACGAATCGTGCCTTGTTTTTTATTGACCGGCACGGGGTTTGACACCCATTGAGTCAAACGAATAGGGTAAATGAACCCTGCCTTAAGCAATTTCTCAACCTCAATCTTAATGGATGTTGCTTTCTTAGGATTGTCTGGACGAAGTTTTTGTCGAACAGGCTTAGCATCGGGATACGTTGTGATTTCATGTTCAACTATTTTCGGATCGATACTTGGCATTTCTTCATAAGACCAAGAAAAAACGTCGTGGAATTCTTTGAAAAGATCCATGTAAATTTGAATCTCTTCGGGGGAGCAATCTGCTCTGACGAAGACATTCTCCACGACGCCATGGTTTCGGGAGATACTGATAGGTATAGTTGCAGCGATAGTTACCATATTTCCCTTAGCATAAATTTCCTGTGTAGCTAAGAGATTAATAGGACATGGGTGATCTCCCGTCATGGTGATAGTGAATTCTCCTGCTTCGATTCGACTTAACTCTAGGAGGAAGTATGATCTATGATGAATATCTTCCCAAGGTTTGTCTAGACTAGTCATTGCTTTGATTATTGCTTCGTCAGAAGGCAAGACTAAGTCTAACGAATTGGTGTTGGCGAGAGAACCCTGAGCCCAGATAGGCTCTAGAGGTGGATCCAACTCTTGTGCGGGAGTCGGATCAGGGTTAGTTGAAGCTTGTTGGACTAGAGAGTACGCTACTTTAGCAGCCGACAAGGGCATGGACATACCGGAGTGCCCTATCTCATCCATCGTGGCTGATGGGGAAGGAAGAATCCACGGATCCTCAAAGTAAGTCGTGCGGAACGACGAAACTTGAAAAATATCAGCCTTGTGGTGATTAAATATAAACTTGACATCGTCTTGAGGAGGTGGGTAATCGAAAGTACCCATCAAAGATGGGCACAAACCAACTCGTACGTTAACGACACCGGCTTGATGATTATCAATCATGGGAACCGTGGATGCCCCCAAAGCTGGGTCAGGTCTAGAGAAGGACAATTGATCGATGGTCACTATCCGACCCTCGTGTGGAAACAACAAGACTCGAAAAACTGTAGCAACCACAGCTTTCATAGCATAAGTCCAACTATGACCTAACAAGAGATTATAGTCGAGGGGGGCATCGACTACCTCTACCTCGACACACACGGTCTTCCCTCCTAACTTCACAGGGAAAGAAGGAATGATGCCATGTGGTCGGAAAGAACGATCGTCAAACGCAGTGAGGAGAGTAGGTGATGGAGACAGAGCGGGCTGACAAATGGCCTTCCAACATGCTAACGACATAACGCATGTCGAGGCGCCCTCGTCGACTACCGTGCGAAAGATATTGCATGTAAAAATTTTCGTGGGATGAGCCACTACTATTTGAAACGCTACGTGGTAAGGCAGATGACGTTTTAAGTTGGTTGTATCTAGCATGATGGTACCTGGGTTACAAGTCTCAGTAGAGCCTAAAGCAGTTAGCAAGGCTTTCCTCTGAGCAGGGCAACTTTGGAGGACCTCCAAAGTGGACATTGCAGAAGGGGTTTGTGATAAATCCTCCACCATAGAGTAATTCTGGGCGGCCCTTGCCTTCGGGTTATGAGAAGCTTTCTTAAATGCACCCTTTGGAATGCGTGTCATCGTTTCGCCCAACGTCTTCTCAATCTGTAGAGGAAGAGATGGGAGTTCGACTTCTTTACCCTTCTCAGAGGCACTTGGTTTACTATAGTCGTGCACTCTAGTCGCTATTAAAGCATCACCCCTAACCATATATATGTTCGCGGATGAGGAATTATTTGGAGGAGGGCAGGTTTCTTGGCTGCCCCCTTCCGTACTTGTAGAGGCTTGAGTTAAATTTTGTCCTTGCTGAAAGGGATTAGTCAACACGGCTTGATGTTGCTGTGTGACAAACTGTTGCATGCGGTCATGTGACCCATATGCCCAACGGTTTGGCGGTTAGGGGCTAGGTTCCCTAACTGTCCTACAGTTTGTGCAGTTTTTCGATTATGGGCCCGGTGCTAGGTTTTAGCACGAAAATGAGCGTGTGAGCTAGGTTGGACACACAAAGGTGCAATTTGTCGATCCAGAGACAACAAGTTTGAAGGGGAACTTCCAGGAAGCCTATCTTCTTCAATTTTTGGCCAAATCAGGTGTCGAAAAATCCTAGCTAGGGGTTTTTCGACGTTCTGAAGCCATTGGAGCCATATCTTTGGCATTTTGAGCATTGTAAAGCACATATTTTATCACTTTGAACAAATAATATAAAAGATCCATTGGAAGCTGGACCAGGAGATGTAGCCCAAGAGAGGGGTGATCTCCTTTATCATTTGTTGTGTTATGTGTTTACTTTTCATTGTTATTTGCTGCTTATTATCTGCATCTTGAATGTGTAATTTCTATAAAAATTGTGTTTGCAAATTGATCCTTTTTCATAAGAACACTTGAATTAAAACTTGCAAATATTTTCAAGAATACAAGCCTTTATCATTTTCAGATCAAGTTGGTATCAGAGCTTAGGTTTTTGAAGGATTGATTATTTGCAAGTGTTTTATTTTCTGATGCTCACAAGGTTGAAACTCACAAGAGGAGAAGGTCAACTTGTAGAGCCAAGTTCTCATCCTTCAAGAAGAAAAATTATATCGTCTCCTCAAGCTTCAAGGAGGCATTCACCAAGTATGGCTCATGAAGAGAGACATGAAAATATTCCTACATAAGATGAAGATCTCAGAAAGGCTTTCATGGAAATGAGAGAAATGATGAAAGTCTTGATGGAAGAAAGGAATACAAGGTTGTAAGGTGAAGGCTCCAACCCTTCAAAGAATAAGGGAGACAGTGGTGATAAGACTCCAAATGCAAATGGAGGGAATGGTGCTTCTCCACCTCCCTCTTCCTCTTCTTCTACCAGTTCACAACCTCTTCCAAATTCTCCAAAGGGACATGGTAAAACTCCTTCACAAATTCCTTTGTTAAAGCTTGATATTAAATTTGAATTGCCAATGTACAATGGAGAGGTAAATGCTGAGAAATTAGATAATTGGATTTGTCATATTGAGGTGTATTGTAGGATACAAAAAATTCAAGATGATGAAACTAAGATTCAACTTGCTTCTTTAAGATTGGATAGTGCAACACTCATTTGGTGGGAAGCCAAGACTCAAGAGGACATGAAGAAACATGGTAAAATTTTAACCTCTTGGAATGATTTTATTGTTGCAATTAAAAAACAATTTTACCCATTGGCATATATGCAAAAAGCTACTATGGATTGGCAAAATTTTAGACAAGCTAAAGGGAAAAATGTGAAAAGCTTTACTCAAGAATTTAGGAGAAGAGATTTGGTTTTGGGAGTAGATTTGTCTTCTCAAGAAACTTTACTCAAATACATTGGAGCTTTACATAGTTATTTGAGACATACAATACTCATGTTTAACCCTTCAAATCTAGATGAAGTTTGTGTTCAGGCAACTCATTTGGAAGCAAGAGGAAGGAATGGAACTCATGAGGGTAACAAGAGCCTTTCAGTCATAGAGACAAAGGAAAGAGGAATTTCAAGGGCAATGGAAAAAAGAATGATACTGTTAAGAAAGAGGGAGAAAAATTTGCATGCAAACATTGTTCAAAAGATGGCCATGATGAAGACCATTGTTGGAAACTTCATCCTAAAAGAAGACCCAAAAAGTTTGGCAACAAAGGGAAGTCAAAGACTGCTGCAACCATACAACATGATTTAGGTTCTGATTCGGGTGATGAAACAAAGATTACAGCCATGGGTTATCAAGGTAAGGGTTCTATTGCAAGTACTAGTTCTTCAAGTAACAGTAATCTCAATGAAACTCGACAAGGAAAAGAAAGAATATAACTTTTTCACATAAGGGTTGTTTCAAAGCATACCAAGATAGATAGTCTTTTTGATATTGGATCTCAAGCAAACCTTATATATGAAGACACTGTCAAGAAATTAAAATTGGAAACAATTCCACATCCTAAACCATACTATTGTTGGGAAAAATACCCTACGGACTAGCAAACTAGGGTCAGAATTACATGCAGATTTTGACCGTAAAGAAATTACTTTTTATCCTACCACCCAACACTGAAACGCCTCTTTCACAATACATGCATGGAAAGGAACTACTAACCTTTTTACTGATGTTTGGTGTAGATCCTCCATTGCGCTTTGCCCTCTTGCTTGCTCTACTCCACTCCTTCCAAAGATAATTCTGCAATCAAGACAAACCACTACACATGCATGCTACTTTTCTACTTGAGGGTTAGAAATTAAGCATAAATTAAACAAATCATAGATAACTCATGCATTGGGACGGGAAAAGTATTCTTTTATTATTTTCAAAATGAATCAACTTACAATCAAAGTCGACCCCGGCCACCGCTCCTTGATCCTGATCCTGGGCTCCTCCTCTTCTTTTGTCCTCCAACTGCTTTGCATTAATTCTCCTTAGGCTTGAGGAAAGGCTAAAGGGTTGGGACAATGGATTCGACAAATGGGCAGAGTTTCTTCGCTATAATTTTCCTCTTCCAAATGGTACCCCTACCCCTTCTTTTATAGGCTAGAAGGAGCTAGGGTTTTGGAC
>CBVK0100581719.1:0-11551 GCA_900067695.1 Picea abies
TACACGACGCTCTTCCGATCTCATATATATATATATATATATAGGAGACAAAGGCTACAATTATAATGAAGGGTTCTAGTTGACCTACTAATATAACACTAGAAATGTAATAATTCAATATCTAGGACTTAATAGTATATTTTATACTTAACATGGGGATTTTTTAGGGATTAACATGAAGTTATTTTCCTTAGAATAAAAAATGAAATCCTTAATGCAAAGGGATAGACTGTGGTGGAAAGAATAATGGATCTAGACAATGAACATAGAAAAGTGATAGATTGTTCCTAACAATGGATGAGAAAAATGCAAGTATAAAAATATTATTGTTTGAAATCATGTAGGAGAAGTTGAAACTAACCCCTGCTTCAATCTCTTTGATTCAAGAGATATAAGAACGAAATGTTATAGAGATATGGTATAAGGTTGAGAAACTCCTAAAGGAGGTTGAGGGGTGGAAAAGAAATCACCAAGATAGCATGCTTGCAACCATTGTGCCCAAAACCTAGTTGAAAAGAGGAAAGAGGACTTGAAGAATCAAGGGTAGAAACTTGAAGAGACTTAAAATAATTGGCATGAGGAAAACAAGAATATAGAAATACTAGTAGAAGAAATAGATACCTAAAGAAAAAGGTATGGAGATACCATTACAGAGGATAAACGACTAATTGCAATGGATACCATTGCAAGCATGCTTTGGGGCTATGTGGGAGATGACATTACCAAAATTAGAGACCAGATGCAATATTACCTATAATTTGATGAACTTTACAAACAAGTGAGGAAATACGTAGATGATACAAGAGAGAAGGTGGAGAACAAGTACTAAATGTATTAGTGCTAAAAAATCAAACATCTATTTCCATGGACATTAATACATATACCAACAATCTCAAGAGATAGAAGATGTGTTGGGCCCTTCTCTTTTGGACTTGAAGCTGTGCAAGGAGGATTATAGTCCCAGTGTTGGTTTAGCATGAGTTGCACAAGCTATAGAAGACACTGGAAAGTAGAGAAAGGAAAAGTAACAGAAATTGGTTGCGAAAAAAGACAACACAACGCCAACAAGGAAAAAGTAGTTTCAATAGAACAAGAAATCATGCGAGCCCAAATCTAGAAGAGCCCAATTATCTTAGATATATGAGATGTATTCAGTTGTAAAATGGTTTGGGTTATTCTGGGGTTGATGTTATTGTTTTTCTTGTTCTTGTTGTTGGATTTTGTTTATAAGTTCAGTTTGAGTTGGGAAAAGGTTCTGTAAATGTAATCTGTATACAATTTTGAGTAAATAGAGATCTGTGACATTAGTCTATATCCAGAAGTCTACAATAGAGCCTTATTTTGTACCTATGAGGTTGTATCTGATAAGTTCTAATGATAATATATAAAGAAGGATCCAAAATTTTGAAATAGGTTGTGTCATTATGTGTTTATGCTTGTGCGTTGTATATTTACAGTACTTCTTTATGCTTCATAAGTTCCATATGATGTTGTTGTGTATGAATGCTTTAAACAACTTAAGCATCTTCATTTCCTTCATGTATGAGCTCAAATATATTATGTAGTTATCCTGTCTTGCACAAGATCATGGTGAATATTGAAGCTTCTAGGAACCCACCTAAGTATTCTCCTTGCCCTTCCTTATCCTTCTGTCTTGCTTGCGATTTGGGTGATACTTCTTCTCTTCAGAGGAGATGAAAATGCCAGCACTCTAGAATACATGGTACCTCTTGTTGGTAACCTAAGAAGGACCCTAGTCGGATCAATTTTGCACCAACAAAATGGTTTCATTGTCGGGACTTGCATTAAAATGGAACCTATAGGGGGGATTCTTCTGTGGATTCACTCATCTAATATTCACCAATGGTGGGAGATAAATTGTGATGCCTTCATATGGAAAGAAGCAGAGAGAAGAGGAAAATATGTGAAAGATACTTAGGAGGTATTCTTTTACTCATAAATATCAAGCGGCCAGTACAAGATATTCTAGGTTAAGTTCACGGAAGAACTTTTTCACTAGATAGATAGGATCCAAGAATCTCCAGAGTTCCAAGAATGAGTCAAGAGGACTTGTACTTGGGATACAGAGAAGATTGAAAAAATTCATCGGTTGGATTGTCCAGTCAGGGGGGCAATTGATTTATGGGTCAATACCACATTAGAGGGTTAGATTATTTAGTTTGCAGCTGAGAATCACCAATCGTTTTCATAAGCATAAGCAGATTTCAAGAAATATGCAAGGGGAAGATTGTTGAGATAAATCCCCCTATGGATTAAGGTTTTCTTGATGGAAGAGGGGATGTTGACTATGTCCCCGACTAATATGGTAGAATAAACACCCTTTCTTGGGGTAGGGAGAGTTTGGGGTGGAGTCATGGCCTGAGAGAGGGGAGAGGGTTTTTTGACAAATAAGGGAAACAGTAAGAAATGGACTCAAGAGATGAGAGAGTCTTGAAAAGAGTTTTCATAATTGAGAAGTGGTGGTGTGGAAAGATAAGAAAGGAGTAAAATAGTCTGATAAGTTGTGGAAATAATTCAGACTAGGAGAAGTAGAGGAAAGCCAAAGGGAAGAGTTGCGGAAGATGAGAAGACAAGAAAGACTGGCCAGTCAAATATTAAATGAGAGAGAAGTGAAGAGAGAAAGGAGTCCCTAGGAGGGTGGAAAAGAAGGAGAAGGTGTATAAGAAAGGGAGAAGGAAGATGACATGAATCTTGAAGAGGAAAGAGAAGATTCAGCCTCAATGCCAGGAAATATCTGGGACCCGGTTGAAGAGACCTCTCCAGAGGAAGAGAACGAGACCTCCTAGATCAAATATACCTACCATGAAGTCAGTGGCACCAGCCCCGAATCACCCATACCCCAAGTGTCTTCTATACAAGTGGTAAATTCGATATTACCCTTTTATGCTAATTCTGTTTCAATACAACTAGTTAGTCAATCACAACCAGGAAGTGTGAGTACAGGGAGGATATTGGGATCCCCTGGTAGGTCGAAAGTAGGACTGTTGGGTTTTATTTTGATAGGAGCAGTAATATCAACAATGTCTGGTCAAACAGGAGGTTTTATTTCTCGATACCTAGAATTATGGGGTAAGGGAGAAGAATATGTTGAGAAACATTGGTTCTTGTGTGAAGCAATCTGGAGGTCCAGAGGGACTCTGGATGCAAATAAGTTGGTTGAATTCCAAACTACCTTGAGAGGTTGTTCTCTCAAATGGTACATGAAGTTTATTGATCTAGGAGTGCCAGTAATGTAAGGTCAAGCGTTCACACTTGACCACGTACGGACAAGGTTCATAGCGGAGTTTAAGCTACCTCAATTAGAACAACAAGCTCTATCTAAGTTGTGTGAGATTCAACAAAGGGAAGGTGAATCAACCTAGGAATATAGAAAAAAGTTTAAAGATGCTATAGGGAGGTTAGCGCATCCAGTTCATAAGGAACATCAAAGGGAATGGTATATTCAGGGATTTCTAACTCTGACACAGATTTCGTTAACACAGCAATGGATAGCCACTTTGACAAATGCCTTGAACAATCAATGAAGATTGAATCCATGGCACGGTATCCGGGGAGACTTAAAGTGACCAGGCCTCCAATAGATGCAAATTTAGCACAACTACAAGGGAAAATATAATTTATTACAGAAACGATTCAAGAATTGACGATACCTAAACTAGGACGACTACAGGTCTGGTGTATCGGATGTTACACAGAAGGTCATATAGTGAAATAATTTCCACAAATGAGGGGAATGGGACCTCCTCAAAATCTTATGGGACCCACGGGAGGAGTTGCACAAGTATCTACGAATTTACCATTCCATAACTTCACCCCCTATCATGATTTTCCAGGTAGCCAAGCAATGCCAACAATTGAGTATTGCGAGATTTTTTGAATCCATGGGCATGGGCCAAGACAATGCCCCATTATTCAAAAGTATTCAACAGTACCAAATACTATACATTGTTAGTTTTTCACATCTACCACACATACTACCAATCAATGTAGAGCGTTGGATGCACTTCTAGATAGGTTGCATCGAACAACATTCAGGGTGAATGAAACCTCTCAGGGACGGGGAAGAGGTCGAGGAGGTGGAGCTAGAGGAGACTTCAGAGGAGGAAGAATCGGGGAAAGAGGACCAAGTCGATTCTACACTTGTGATGAGAAAGGCCATATGGCTAGAGACTATCCTTATCTGAGGCGGCCATGGTGCTCTCATTGCAGAACCAATGGGCACACAACTGAAGACTGCCCATAAATAACTGCAAAATGGGAGGATCGAGTACGTCAATGAGGAACTAACCTCATAAGTTCAGAGATAAATAGATTTATTAGAGGATAACTACCTAACCTTAATATCGTCACTCGAGGAGGGGAAAAGTCTAGAGTTGATGCTAATAATTTACCCCAGATCTAGAAAGTAGCACCTAAGGGAGAAATGTATGATCCTCTGAAACAAAAGTTGTTCTTTAAAAATTCCATAGAAGTATTTCAGAATATCCCTAGCCCTAAGATGTAAGAGAAGCCCCCTCTGCCTATTGTTTACCCTGATATTGCGCAAGTCCCTGCTTCACCCCCTACACCCAAAAACCCTATAGTCACAATGAGACAACCAAAGAAACCACAAAATGTAATTGACCTTTGGTTTCAGTTATTTTATGATATTCTTGGGAATGAACAATTAATAGAAAATTTGTGCAATGCGCTATACCTAATTCTAGGGAATGAATAACCCACATAAGCAAGAATAAGGACTAATATTTCTAAGAAGAGTACTCAGAGAGTGCAGAGAAGGAAAGTATGATCTAGAAAAGAGTTTAGACTAGCATCCCAACTAGAAAAGTTTGAGATTAAGGATGTTATGTTAGATCTAGGATATGATGTTAACATACTTCCTAAAAAGGCTTGGGAAGCCTTAGGAAAACCCCACTTAACATATTCCCCAATTCAACTAATAATGGCCAACCAATATTGTATTTTTCCAATAGGAAGACTAGAGAGTGTAGAAATAGATGTTGCGAGAGTGAAAACTATCGCTGATTTTGAGGTGATCAAAATCATGGGAGATAAGGACCCTTATCCTACTCTACTTGGTATTCATTGGGCCTATGACAACTATGTAGTGATTGACCTAAAGAAATACACTATGAAATTTGAGGCAGATGGAATAAAATTTGTCCAACCCTTGGATCCGTATGTAGGCCCTCGATACATGGAGCCAACAGAAAACAATATGGAAGGAGAAGACTTGGATCAATTGTACATTGTAACAATAGGAACAACAAAAGATTACATAAATCCTACTACTGATGGATCAATAAGTTGGAGGAGTATACAATCAGCGGACGAAGATTGAGAACTAACATTTGACAGTTGGCTACAAGGCTCATATGAAATATTTTCAAGAAGATGCACAACTGTCAGGAAAATTATATGGATTGGAACCGAGGTCAGAGAACACCCAAGATATGATGGTACCTTGGGACTTTAGATTTTTCTATGTAGCATAGAAGAAAAGGTAGTGGAGGATAAAAGGATATCAATATTGAATTTATCCCTCTAGGACACCCCTTCCAGATGGTGGGCCAATCACAAATATTTACTCAAAAATTGGGATGATGTAAAGCAAGATATCAAATACAGATTTCAAGATAAGGAGTAGCTGGAATCAGAGATGTGGATGGATTTCCAAGTTGCACAACTATTCAACGGAGAGTCTAATCCTAAATCACATATTGAACAATGTGTGACACAGTGGCAGGTTGAGGAAATACCATCTCTCTTATGGATTCAAGTATTTCCCCACTCACTAGGTCTAATCCCAAAATATTGGTTAATACATGAAGAAACCAAAAGACAGACCAATGACTAGCAAACATTGGTAGATCACTTTTGCAAGGACTTCTCGTTTACAAGTACCGTAAGCTTGAAGTAGTCCTGCAAAGAATCAAAGAATTTATTTTTTCACAAAATAGTAAACATAAATCAGACCTAGTGGTATGTGCAAAGCATAGCTGATAACTTTATACTAATCTTCACCTAAAATTGGACAAGAGACCTATAGAACGTAGTAATATTGAGAGGGATATAAGAAGGCCCAGATGATTTAGAAGAATTGAGGAACTTAGCCATTAAAGAGACAGAAGGAAGCAGAGAAATCCAAAACATCATACCCAGTCAGACTAATAGTTCATATAATCACCCATTGAAGTTGTGAAAAGTCAATATAGGGACCTGTTGAGCACTCAACACACCCTAAAAATCCTTTATCAATTTTTTTACTTTTTTTCTAGCACTTGATCTTCTGCACTGTCTGATTCGATTTTTGTTTTGAGATTTTTTTTTTCTTTTCTTATTTTCATGACTCTCATCACCTATTCAGGTTTCCTTGAACTTATGAAACCCCATGACTAAAAATACCTTAACACTTGAATGAAGAATTGGCAGCCAGACACTTCACCTGATGCGCTCAGGTCCGACATCAGAAGGAATTCAAAGAAGAAAAAGGAACCACCTGGAAAACCACAGTTGTCAAAAGCCGATCTCCTATGACATCAGCAAAAGGAAGTTTTGGTTTGTGTTAATTTTTTCATAAAGATATCACTGATAGCCAATTCCCCTTCAACATCGGCAAAAAATGGCGAGGATAGACGATAACAAACAATGAAAAGATATCACCGATAACCAATGACTAAAGTTCTTTATCGGGATCAGGGAAAACCTAGGAAGATCACAAAAAAAAATTTGAAGACGATAAAATTTATCCTTGATCATTGATCCCTGATCCATTTTCGACATCAAGACTTTTTCAAGGGAGCCGATCTGAAAGCATTTTGACAGTTTTTTTCACCGATCGTCGATCTTGGACACTTTTTTGGCATCAACAATCTAAGGTTTGTTTTAGAATGAATAACTTAAGGAAAGTCCTGAATCCAATTAATACACATGAATTAAGTTATCGGTATCCAATGCCACATGTCTTTACCAGGTAAGAGGGTCGTACGGTCTAGTGTTATCCTGAATTATTCTTGGTTGCCTAGGTATGAGTCACACCTTCGAGTCAGCTTTGCTATGTCAGCATTGTATGGTAACATCGATAGGTGTCAGGTATTTTTACAGGAGGATATCAACGAATAAGTTCATAGCACAACCTCGATCCCTAATCCACCCACTGAAAGAGAGACACGATGGGACGTTTTTGCATTAGATACGATCAAATTTTGAGCATTTAAGGAATTGATTAATACCCGATCCTGCATTAGTTACTACCTTGTGTGCCAATCAAAACAATTTTTTAAAATCATAGATAGAACACATCACCACCCGCTCCTCCGCTGTCAACCCATGATGAATTTAAGTTCTAGAGATTCAGTGGAAGATTTGTTGAAAATTCACTCATAACCCGAATTGAATGGTTGATGCAACAAGGTAAGATATTTATTGTTTAAAATATTTTGAGCCATTGTTAACGAAATCATTCTATGTGTTAGATAATTCCAGAGCATCCGAAGGAGGAAGGAGATCAACTCGAAGGCTGTATCGACCCTATGATTATAAAAACAACTAGGTTTTAACAAGTTTTAGAGGTATGTATCTGAGTCTATCAATTTTACATGGCTATACTTTATATCTGTTTATCTAGTTTTTACATAGTATCTTAAATTTTTCTCAAGTTGCAGGAATAATGCTGCCAAGAAAGCCAACCACCAGATGCTCACCGAGAGAACCAAAGCTAAAAGAACCAGATATAGGCAAAGGCTCTTCCCCAGGGATCCCAAGGCAATTGGAATATGTCCCTAGGCCAGATCCAGTCATCAAGAGAGCAACGAAGAAGGTTTTTATCTAGCCTCCAACCTTTAGCGATACTAAGGCAAGCCTTGGGTCCAAGATAACACTCCCATGGTGGGGGCATATCTTTAACAGGATCAACCGAGAAGAGTATGTAGAATATGTCCCACACGATCCAAAAGTAAGGGCACTCGATAACCAGGTGTTCTCAAACATTTGATGGTCATACCTACACATGGTGGTAAGCAGAACCGCCATTTTCCCCTGCATAGAGGTCCTAAAATGGCTCATCGACCACATAGATACACAAAAGTGTTTAATGAATGAAGACAATGGTGGGTGTGTCAGAGTTTTCCTCTCGGTAGAAGTTCAAAAGTATTACAAACTGAGAGACCCAGAGGAGTGACTGAATACAGACTTCGTGGTGAAGTTCTACGAACACCATGACACCAGCCGAGTAATGGCCTTATGGTGGAGGGAGGAAAATAAGTTTACAAACCGAAGCACTAGCTAGTATGGTATTATTAACCTAAGGGATCCATAATTCTATTTGATGGCTCTCATCTACCAATTGTATGGAGAGAAAGATTGCTCCAAGTTTTCGAATGCATGGATGCCTTTGGCATACATAATTATGATCGTTGGTTCCAGCTTCAACTAGGGAGAAATAATCTCCAAGCAACTAAGAATCTGTGTGCAACAGGCTCAGACACTGAAGGAAGGGGACGCACCAACTTTTTACATGGATTCATACCTGCTTAATGTCATGTTCCCTAGAAATATCTTCGCTGACATGAATCTGAGATGGTATGTTGCAGAGCTCTCATTCCACTTCTACTTTAGTGTGTTGTGGGAAAATAGGTATACGAAATATTAATTCCTCATCAGCTGAATTTATTTTATTCCTTTTAAGAAGGAATGCCCAAGGCTATTGGAGGCATCCAAGAAAATGATATCCAAGGTAGGCCATTGGTATTTGGACGAGAAATCCACCTACATCATGGTTTTCGGGGCCACCGAAGAACCACATCTCCTACCATCTCATGTCCTAGACTAGCTCGTCGTAGGGGAAATGTGTTATCAAACCATGTTGCAAGGCTACAACACCACCCTGGTCAAGGAAAAGAAACAATATTTCATACCCTATGGTTTCCATGTAGATTTCTATTTGGTAAAGGATACCACTCAAGCCAAACAAGAAGGGTTGAGCCAACTTGAATTCATATTCTCAATGGGCCGATTCTGCAAGAATGATCCAAAGGGCCTGGTCCTGCAACATGCTTCACAAGTGTCATTTGAATGGTTGTATTCTCACGACACATTCGAAGACAAAGTCTTAAAAAAAAACACCCAGTACTAGGACAAGGTGGTGCAAAGGATGTTCAACCCAAAAATGACCAAGTTCAAGTCTATGAGCATAGATGAATAGGTCATGACAATAGAGCAGTCAGCTCAAGACGCCCTCAGAGATAGGGAATAAATCCAAGTGGCAGTGACAACAGAGGTGCATAAAAGTGGTTTGTCTATGACACGAGAGGCATAGGAAAGGGGATTTATCCTAATCGAACATACACAAAGAGTAATTGATCAGCCACAGAATGATCCATACCTCATAGAAACTACAAGGGTCCCTGCCGACAACCCAACCAAAAGCCGAGTAGGTCCAACTGACCCAGAGCCAATACAAATTGAAGAGAGCACCAGGTTAGATAACCCTAAAGTTTTAGATCAACAAAATATAGCGAGGACATTAGGGAGATTAGGTGCACCAAACCCCCTACAAAACTTAATAATTATCTATGATGATGCAGAGAGTTAAGAGGTTTCCCTAGTGACTCTAGTACAAATTACAAAGGAAAAGGAACCTGAGAGAGCATCTTCCCCAACTCTCGATGCTCAAGTTTAAAGGCTTCCATAGAGGGAGAAGGAGGTCAAAATTATATTAGACACTCAGCTACTCAATACACTAGTGACCCAAGAGGACATCCTGAAGGATGCACTAGGGTCAGGAGAACAAGAAGAAGAAATTCCACAGCAAGAAATCAACATCTGGACAGTTGATTATCAGGTAAGTACCGAGCTTGCCCCTGATGCATAAATTTTGGATAATACTTTAACTCTCGATGAGGAAAAACTAGAGTCCAAACTTTCAAAATAGACAGAAGAGGTTCAAGAATCCAATCTTGAACAGATATACACCATCAGGAGCCTTGGAAACAAGATTACTTGGGGAGAACAACAAATCCCTGAACCCATGGATGAGTTCGATGATATATAATCCATTGCCTATGACTGAAAGAGGAAATACATCATGAAGAGGACTACTAAGAAGAGGAGGCTTACTCTAGACAACTCTATCCTCATTACCATAGAGGAAAAATTGATTAGCATGGAGCATGCCAAGACATCCGAGCTTATCGGTGCAAGGATGGAAATCACAGATGCCACCCTAGATAGAGAGAGAAAGGATGAAGAGGAGTTGTTCATTGCGCTAAAGGAGTTGGAGAATGTACTCCATTTGGAGAATTATTATTAGGACTTGACACAACCCACGGTGTTATTGAGAAGTGAATTCTAGGACAACTACAGTAAATTCATGAATGAGCAACACCTTTTCAATGTGGAGATAGAAACTTTCCAAGAGGACACCCCAATGGTGCTGGCGACATGCAAATATATGGAAATATGGCATGAAAAATCACACCAAGCAGTGGAAAGGATCGATTACATCAGTGCAGTTCAATAGGGTCAAGAAGTCGAAGAGAAAGACATTCAGGTACTAAGGGATAGCAGCATTGACCTCATAAATAAATCGACCGAATAATGGGTGAAAATGGCCCAAGAACCTTATCAAGAAATCCAAGAGAAATGGGTCAAGTGAGAAAATAGATGGACCAAGATCAATTGGGCGATGAGGGACATCAGCCTTCTATAATTCGACATGCCCGATGACTTTGTCGACTTGCATGACATAGTCAAATTACATGCTGAGAATGACTCATCGTGGGATGCAGAAATAGAAAAGGTGGAAAACATGGTGCCAGGTCAAGTACATCCGTTCATGGAACACCCACTCAACGCTCAGATCGTGTTGCAGAAGTTAAGTGCTAGAATAGTCAAGTATTGGGCATGGGTAGTGGAGATAAAGGAGATCCTTTCGGCCCCAATGGATCAACACAGATTCTCGTATACCAACACATGCGAGTATTTCTTCATCAAATGGCCAGAGTAAGAGAAGATTCATCCACTCAAGTGAAACCATTTGATGACTCTTAGAAGACTGAGAGATGAAAATTCCATATGGTGATGTTTTTTTTTTACTTAGATTGCATTTTTTATTGTTATTTTTAGTTAATAATATGTTATAAATAAGAGGATCGACCTGTTAGAAAAGGCCGATGGTTTTTGAAAAGACCCTCATTTTTTGATCCGAATTATTTTCGGCACGAAATGAGAGCGGAGATATAATAAAGAAATGCACAGAGATATCGCATATATCCAGTAATATAACAGAAATATATCAGAGATGAAACCATAAACACAGAGATACAGTAATACACGATTTCTATTAATGAAAGAAATGTACATAGACTATAAAAATACAGAGTGAAAGACTCGCTAGAATGGTGGCATCTTATCTCTGAGAAGAGATGTGACGGCTACCTGCATTCGCAAGAAGATGGTTACAATGAGGCTTTGGAGGCCTTTTTACAATAATCAGGAATGCCAAAATTCCTATACATCCAAAAACCTAACC
>CBVK0100581720.1:0-11551 GCA_900067695.1 Picea abies
GAATTGGCTACAAGGTTGTTCTTGTGTAAATAAAGAAGGTACGATGTTGATTGTGTCTTAGGTGTAGACAAGGTTAGGCATGTAACGTTTTATTATGAAGGAATAAGACAACAAGAGAGAAAAACGCTCAAGGAATGTCGGTTTTCCCATTTGGGTTTCCAGGGTAAAATCTTTGTGTACTGTCTTTACTTTGTCATTTACTTTCTTGAATAAATATTTATTCCTCTCTTCTGCTAAGTTTAGTGTGGAAGTGTTCATCATTTCCTAACATGGTGTTCAAAGTTTGAATTGGAGTTTGTTATTTCAAGGAGTAAGCAAACTTTATAGTTCATAGATTACAAGTGTAATCAAGTCGACATTTAAACTATCAAGCACCCAACTTTTCATTGGATAGTGTTGCTTTCAAGGAGTATTGTCATTAAGATAAGAGGCGGATAACCACAATTCTTCTTCTAGTTGATTGATGATAAGCTTGAGTATTGTGTTCAAGTTCCACTTATATTTGCTTCTTCTCGTATTTGCATTGTCCTGGAAATAGAGCACTGCAAATAAAACTGAATGCATACATTGAACCATGATTATGTATCAACCTATAGAACCTTAAGAGATGTAGTTCAATTGGATATTTACATGAAAAGGAGTTGCTCCAAATACAAAGTTTTCAGAGACATATTAATTGCATAAACTTTGTTTTTTTTATTTGTGTTGTCATCGGGTTTCGTGTGTGTAGGCTACACCAAATAATAGAGACCTTATATCCATTATGAAGATTGATACCTCTAAATAATCTTGAGAACATATAACATAAATTTAATTATGCTTAGTATATGTGTTTGTGTAGCAAGTGGGGTATAAGTCCCTCATTCACAAATCAACCTTCTATTGTTACTGCAAAGGCGATCACAATCACTGATACAAGCATGATAAGCTCACCATCCAAGCACCTTTTACAATCTAGTTCAAAAGATCCCTTTGGTAATTTTGAAAAACATATCAGAGGCATAGGTTCCACATTAATGACACATATGGTCTAAGATAGCCAAGGGCTAGGCAAGAGAATCCATTGTAACCTCATTATATATTAAAATAAGATCAAGCATGAAATCCTAGGGTTTGGTGGCAAAGATGAAGTGAATGAACACAACTCATTTCTTGAAAGCTTTTCTCAAGATAAGACAACCAAGACTACCTTTGTCAAGGAAAGAGGTACCAAAGAAAAAGACGTTTTGATTGAAGAAAAGGAAATGAAAAAAGGAGTGGACAATAAACCGTCTCCAAAATTATTGTATAATATTGAATGAGGGGAGTTAACAGATGCTTCTTCCATCCAAAACAACACCAACACTTGGAGGACCAAGTAAACAATCCCACAAGCATGAGAACAAATCAAAGAGGTGTGATAAAGCATCTTGTGTTTGTTTCTACTATAAAAATAAAGGATGCAAGTTTGATAATTGTTGTCACTATGATGCATGTTCCTTTTGTGGTATGAGAGCTCATCAAGTGACTACTTACTATAATAATAAAGCTTCAACAAAATTTTATATTGTCTTCAAAAGGAGGAGGAGGATTCAAGGACCGATTCTTCAATCTAGTAGAACAAAAATAATGTTAACAAAAAAAGAATGTTAGGTATCCAACGCAATGGTATGAATTTTTGTCATCATTGCAAGTTAACTAAACATTGGAAATCCAAGTGTCAGAGGCTTCATTTTGAACATCCTGGAAATTGCACATCCAAGAGAAAATTTTGAAGAATCAAGGTTGAGGGGAAAGAATAGATGTGTGCACTTGCAGTCCAAGAAGAAACAATTATTCAAGGAAATCTACTATGGAAGATATTTTTTCAATCTTGGATGGAATTTCTATAAGCCTACCAAGAATAGAGAGTGTGTTGGAGAAGAAAACAACATGTTTGCAAGTCTCTTATCTTTGATTTGAATCTTTTGGGAACCAAAACTTGTGACTAGGGAAGTGTGATCCAAAATTGATCTGAAATGATTGAAAGGGTTGATCAAAACATTCACAAAATCCAATGAAGACAGAATGGAAAATATCTCACTTTGGCCCCGCAAAAAAATGAAACAACCTTGCTTTTTGAAAGGGGTTCATTGGCATTCTACGGTAACACTATAACAAAGGACATGTCTTGCTTGTTGGGGAATCAATGTGCAATGGTAAATTTCTCCATCACATAAATGGATTCTAGAATGAAGGAGGGAGAAACAAACCCTAGAGCCTAAGAAAATGGTTTTTGATCGAGATGATATCAAAGATAGGAAAAAGCATGGAGGTTGGTCCTATTACCTCTCAAGTTCTTCACTAAGGTGAAAATTTCACAATCACCAAGTGAGACCCTATGGAAAACTTGAAAATAGTACCCACTATCACCTTGATAGTGCTTTCCATCTCTTTAGGTTAGTTATCCTCTGGCACAAGGGGGGAATTTCCTAATCAAACTAAGTCCAACGAGGTATAAATAATATGAAGGGAATCTAGGACTCATAACAAATCTGGTTTCTAATGATATTTATGGCAATAAATTTCAGATTTATTTAATATAAAATAAAGTCTAATAAAAGATGATGAAATGAGGGGTTTCTTAGACTTAATGAAAACATTGTTTCTAATTATTTATGTTGTAATTTCCATATTTTCAAAACATGAAAAAAAAAACAATGTATTTTTTATATTTAAGATGATTGAAAGGGAGGACAAGTGCCTAGATTCTAGATTAAGAAAATGGGGTCAATAGTGTAGACTTTCTGGGCTATTTAAACAATATTACGGGGGAAAACGAAACGAAAAAATGCATACTATGGAAATCCCTAAATGCCTTAAAATCAATACATAAACTTATCAAGGAACGGGCCTCTAAGAGATCCACCTTCAATCCAGGTTCAAGGGTGAAATTTGTAAAGAAAATAAACTAATGGGGAAACTCGTTAAGATATCATATTAAAAACAAATTATTTCCATTAATGAAATACCAAAGAAACTATATAGAAGTGAATTTCCACAACTAGTTTACTTCCAATGTGGTTGATAAACCATTCCCCATGGCCTCATGAAAACATTTTGACATTTGTAAAATGAACAATCGAATTCCAACAAATAGACTCCAAGTAAAGCACTCCACATCAACAAGAATGCACCATCAGTTTCCATTAATCCCTCAAAGGTTTAGCAATATGGTCTCCAAAAATTATGAGCACTTTCAACAACCATTACAAGTGGGAGAAGCCTCTATTATACAATTTTTTTGGCTCAAACTTCCTCAACAATAAAATAATAATATCCATTCTAAAATCCTAGATCTATCATAGGAATGCATAAAAAACTAATATCCACCAACTAAATAAGAGTGTACAAGTTAAACAATCGATAAAATATGAGTGGCCATGCTAAATGTACAAATCTTCAAGCAATATGAACCCCAAGAGGTAGGACATGTCCTCAAAATAGGTGTAAGACCATGTCAAGGGCTCCAATGTCATACCCAAACCTCTCCAATATGAGTCACTCCACTAAAAAGTCCTCAAAATATGTACCACCAATCCCTCCAAGATGTAACAACCCTCAAGATGTGTGTAAACAAGCATATCTCAAGAATGAGGAGTCAATAAACTAACAATAACATCAATGTACATACAAGAGGCCAACAAACTCCACAGAGGAAAGGGACATTCCCATCCCTAGCAATAAAAAAAATATAACAAATGAGAAGATGCCTCAACATGTGTATTGAAGAGGATGAATGTTCCATCTTAAATCATGATCCACGTCATAATAAACCATTCAAATTGTGAAAACAAGCCACACAATCAATGATGCTCATGGGATAAGCCTCCAACCTAGTCAAAAGAGGTTATACTAGTTGTTGAAAGCGATAGAATCACCCAAGCATGTGTGCACAAAAGGAGCAACAATCCATGTTATAATAAAGGGATATATGTGTCAAAAAACCCCAAATGGCATAGGGTATTCATAGTAGGAAGCTCAAACCACTTTAAATGAACCACCCCTAGAACCATGTGAAAATGGGTACATATTCCAAGTGTTATCCATAATTTTAATTCCAATCATGCCAAGGTGTAGTCCACATGAGAAATAAGGCCTAAAGTTCTATGATGTTCATCACCTAAGCATCATGTATCACAAATAATGTATAAACCATATCCCACCACCTAGTCATGTGACGACTAGAACAACATAACAAAAAGGGAAACACGTATAACACTCCCATCTAGTAATAAGAAAACACACCAAGTCACACTAACAACATGTCCCACCATAACACCAATATATAACAACATACAAAGAGTTCTCCAATATCAACCAGGGTACATCGATACCACTCACTAGAGACCAAAATATGCTCTAGGGGAAAAAACCAATAATGTGAAAGCAACTACTTTCCTCTAGACATTGTGCACCCAACGTTGGTGGTCATCGGACAAGCCACGAGGGAAGTGCCTATAAAATCATGTGAATCCATAATAATGCCCCTATATTTGTTGAGTAATCCATCAGTTTCATCCTGCAAGTCACTATTGTGTATGATAAAAATCACAATTGGTTTGATGAAAATCACAATCTGAAACCTCATTCAAAGTAAGGTGTAACAACTGACTCCATGTAGGGACATGTGCTTTGGAATAGAGTGCATGAGGAAACCATAATCTATCAATAGCCAATATAGCTCAACATGAAAGAGATAAGATTTTTTGGTATGGCAAGAGTATCACCCCAACACACCACATAATGAAATCAAAATCAATACATAATGTATTTGAAATTTAATGCATGATGTCAAAAATGGCTCTAAAATAAGACATGAGCCAAAATGTCAAAGGGAACATGAAATGAAACAACTACTCTAATTTACTACTCATATGAGCTTATTCATTTCCTACTATACAAATCTACTTATGCCACTAATTGCCATTAGAAAATTAATGCTTTAAAATTTTTATGTTAATACGGAACTACAACTTTTCTCCATCTAGATGGTTAAGGTAGAAATAATGTATGCCTGCTACATCTTCAATCCAAAAGGGAACAAACCATAAGCTATTCAACTTGTCGTATTTCCTTGTTTTCTCTTTCCTTTTATTCGACATAAGAACAAGATCACATTTCTATTAAATCTTTCAACAAACCCTCCTATTGAATTTAATTTTGACTTTATCATTATTATAAACAAGGTGATCAAATGCCTTCCACCTATTTTCATCAAGCTCCACTAGTAGGTTCACCCTCACCTAAATTGCTTCTTGATCTAATGTGAAATGTTGAAGCAATTGATACACTAGGATCTTCAAATGAATAGGCATTCTGACCTCCATCTTGTATATGAACTAGAATGGGTTATTTCTTATAGTTCATTTCTTTGTAATTTTCTCTGCCCATAATGCATACTTTATCATACTATCCCAATTCATTTTGTTTTCAACCACAATATTCTTAATGATAACCATTAAATTATTATTTCTCAACTCAGCAAAGCCATTTTCCTATGGGTAATAGTTGGTTAAACTTAATTCTTTATTATTATCAGTTGTAATCTTTGTCAAGACACTGAACCTGGTGATTATCCTATCCTCTTTAAAATCCACGACTACTTTGTCAATTTCCCTCTTCATGAGTATTTATTGTAAATTTCCTATTTATTTAGTATTCATAAAATCCCCATGGTGTAGTGAATGTTATCTTAGGTTGATCATGTTTCTTCATGTGTACCTGATTGTTTCCTACTAAGCCATCCAACATGGATTACATACCTAATCCTATGACCTTATGCCTTAAATTATTCATATTCAGAAGGTGATAGTTATCCTTTATATATAACTAATTCAAGTGCCTAAAATCAAAACATAACCTAGAATCAACACACAACCTGATTTCACCATTTTTCTTCATCATTACCACCAAGTTCAACACCCAAGACAAATGTCTTTTGGATGCAATGATTTTAACAATGAACATGTGTTGAATCTCTTTTTGAATAAAGGGAGCCAATTTATATTTACATGTCTCAATCTTTTCCTAAATTGTTATGCATCTTTCTTCAAAGGGATGGTATGTTCAATGATATCTCCCTTATATGATTTCAAGCCATCTTATGTCCAAGAGAAGACATCTCTATATTATCTGGTCATATCCTTTATTTGTACTCTCTCTTCTCCTTATGTGTTCTTTCCAATTCTGATAAGTCTAGGGTTCATTTCTAACCCAATGTTGATCTCAATGTTGTCCTTTTGCTTGTTCAATTTTTTTTTCTAACTTTTTCATATCTCATTTGTCAAAACAATTATTGAAAGGAACAAGGCCCTTTGGAAATTTATTATATTTTCTCTCCATAATTCCCTCAGCTTTGAGATTTTCATCATATTCACTTCTCCAAACAACTTCATATTGTGCAAACTCCTGCAGGTTATTCGGGGACCTTATTAATTGTGCATCATTATTGAAAACTTGCCAGTGTTCAAAATTGTTTACGACCAAAGGTCTAAATATAATTTCCATTTTAGTTTCTCTTTAAATGAGGCTTTCACATGGCTAAGGAGTAGTAATAGCTACAATCAAGGTATCAAATTGTGCATTTCTCTCACTTGGGACTTACTTGATAGAAAATGCATCAAATAATTCTATATTTTCTGATACTGCATACTTTTATTGTTTTAACTTGTCATTCTTCACCAAAAATTTATCCTTCACTTACATGACCACAAGATTTGAATCTCTTATACTGACTTCCAAAACTTTGATGCCCATGTCTCTTTCTAGCTTGATACCAAGAAACAAAGCTTCATACTCTGCCACATTATACATGAAATCAAACTCTAACCTATAGGTAAAACTTATGGTATCACCTCAGGGAGAGGTAAAAATAATACATGCACCTACCCCTAATCTAGATTGAGCTCCATAAAAAGGCATCTTCCATTTTTTCTTACTCTTCACTTCAGATTCTTCTTTGATCTCTAGGACCAAGGAGTGAGCCATAATATCATAGTTTCAAAATTCATCTTCTTCTATGCAAACTAGTTCACTCATTGACTCATTCAGGTCTTCTACATGGTACTTCATGGGATGTTCTCTATACAAAGTCACAAAGTACCTTTACATGTCAGAATGGTAGCATAAGATAAATCCATTTATATACTACCTCCCAAATTGGTATCCCACTTCTTTTATAACAACATACCCCAAACATCTCAAAAAATGATAACCACTACATCAATCAAAATAGATATATTTAGATAAATTGCCAACTTAACATGCAAAACCTTGATTAGGTCACACACCTTAATCTCTCTTGAACCCACAACAAACACATTCATGTAAGTTCGATTGGTCTTGAGTCCCAACTGATTCATCACCTTGAGTGACATGACATTGCTCTAGAATCTATCATGCAATTATGCAACAAATCATTTACCACCAATGTGGTAAAGAAGGGGTTATGAATTCTGTTTCTCCTTCCACAGTTCATTTCTTGTAATACTATAGGACAATATTCATTTATTTCATCAAAACCGAACAACTTCTTCAACTTTTATTTTTTGGAAGGAATCCTTGTTGTTTCAATGAAAGGAACTGACACATTCACCTTTGATAATACCTGGGTCAAATCGACATACAAATAACAAGCTATACTTACAGAAGGCCCTTCTAATGAAGGTTCCTTGGCGGTTCCAACTATTTGCACAAGTTGTTTACTCACAAAATCCCTTTGTTGGATTTGTCTTTCTACTTCATGTCTTCATGGAACTTCTGTATTCCTCATTTGATAGGTCACCCGCTCTTTTACCTCATTTCCTCCTACATTGGATTTTCACCATACATCCTTGTGATGATGTCAAAGTCAATGTTTTTCCCTGTAATTTGATTCATTTGATCTTGAGAGACAATGTAAGCTCTTCCTGCTACATTACAAATGATATTACTTTCTTTCCCATAATAATTCATGTTATTAGATTCTATTAGTGAATCATTATTAGACTCCCTAACATGTATCGTTGTTGGACATGAGTCTTCATCATGAGAGTATTGACATGTTCTACACCAAGGTGCAGATTCACAATCAACAATATTATTATTACTAGGATTTAAAGGAATTGGGAATCTTTTTATTTTTATTTTGAGGACCTTTGTTTCTATCTCACCCATCATTTCCCCATGGTGGATATCTAAGTTGCTAATCTCTTTCCAGTTGTACCAACTTATTTTTCCCGACAATGTTCAATTGGGTAAAACTAGAATCCATATATTTTATAGCTTCTATCAATGTTTTTATGGGACCATGAGAGGGCTCAGATGTGTTTACCACTCTATATATCTCTTTATCTCTATTAATCTTGGCTCTTGAAGAACTAAGTTGACTTGTTTTACCATATGCAACAATTCTCTTCTCAATTTTTACTATTCAATCTTAGGTTGCCTTAAGGTTTTATGGATATTTTTCTCTTATTTGGAAGCCACGTTCTCCATCAAGTGCATCAGTGTAATATATAAGGATAGCTACTCTAGAGGTTTTATATCCATATGTAATATTTGGATTATTTGGTTAAACCTCTTATTGAACTCTTCTATAGTTTCATTTTCATTTCTCTTGGCACCATTAAGGGCAGCCAACAAATACCTATTATATCTATGTTCTACCCATTTTTCAAAGAATGCACTCTCCAACTAATCCATCATGCTAATAATATTGTCTCATAGGTTTGTGAACCAATCCATGGAAACTTCTTCAAAGGGTAAAACAAACAACTTCACGAGAACATCTAGATGCCCAATACAGTACTTGATGGTCATACTCATGAAAATGTTTTAGTGATCTCTAGCAAATACAACATTATTCCCCTAGAATGAGGTTAACTTGTCTATGGATCTCTCTAGTATATCATGAGGATACATGTTGATGTTTGTAAAGTTAAGAGGCTTGCGAATTTCATCTAAGCAAGGTGTATCCATGATGACTATGCTAGGAGAACCAAGGTCACTTTCAAGAAAACACCTTATGTCTTCATCAATGCAAAGGTCTTAGTTGTTTGAATTATGTAATCCATAGATTCATTTGTTCGCCCTTATTTTATATACCTTTCAAGTTTTGGGATTGGGTGAACAAGGCCTTGTGTGTATGTTCTAGTAGAATACCTCTTTGGAACAACTTCATTTAATGGAGTTGTCAAATGATCTTTCACAATTAAATTTTAACTCTATGCTCGTCCATATTATGAATTTGAAATTCAAGACTCGTGGAAATGGACTTTATCCTTGAAAATTATGCTAAAATGTTACCTCCCAATTTCTTCACTTAAGGTGAAAAAGTCAAAATCACCAAGAAATACCTTAATGGGAACTTAGAAAGACTATCCATTGCCACCTCGATAATTTTTTCTCTCTCTTTAGGTCGACTCCTCTCTAGAACAAGGGGGGCTTCATTAACCAAAATTTCTCCACTTAAGGTGAAAAAGTGAAAATCACCAAGTAAGACCTTAATGGGAACTAGGAAAGACTGCTCACTATCACCTTGGCAATGTTTTCCCTCTATTTATGACAACTCTCCTATGGCATGATGGGGGATTCCTTAACCAAAATTCCAACAAGTTATAAAGAATAGGAATGGCATCCAAGACTTAGAATAAATCTAGTTTCTAATGATATTTATGGTAGTAAATTCCATATTTAATAAACATAAAATTAAGTCCAATAAAAGATGATGAAATAGGGGTTTCTTAGACTTATAAAGAATTTGATTTCTAATTATCTCGGTTGTAATATCTAGATTCACAAAACAAAAAACAAATGATGTATTATTTATATTATAAGGTGGTTGAAAGGGAGGACACATGTCTAGATTCCAGATTGGGAAAATGGGGTGAACAGTGCAGACTTAGTGGGTCATTTAACCAATATTTTAGGGGAAAATTGTTGCATCATTTCACACTTGCATGCCTCTTTCTTAATGTTGGGGAGATTAGACCTAGGGTTCATCCATATTTGACCAACAAAAACCCCAAAGCATAAGCATATCAATCTTCAGCCAAGTATGAAGAAGGTCTCACCTGAGACACAATGAGGATCATAGAAACCATGTGGTCTTATGACGGGGATGAAGGACTAAACACACAGGGATCCATCCAGTATGACATCCATACACTCCATTAATGAAAACTTACTATTATCAATATGTAAAAAAATACACACGTATATCCAAATAGCACATGAGTGACATATGATAGATCAAAATTGTTCCATCTTTATTATTCTTTCCATTCCATTAAACACAACCATACATTAATCAAACTATACTCAACAACAACAGTCTCATGTTCTCTTTAGATAATTCCCCAGAGTTACAATATATTGTGTCATGTGTATCCTTTAAACCTTAGACATATGACAGACTCAGACTTATAGTTAGAAGAATTACAACCTTACACTATTATAGAGGCTCAGAGCGAGCTCAACAACACAACAAACAACAACTCATTGAATTCTCTAAGTGAGTCTGTAACTCCATTTCTATTGATGTGGCTTCCTTTTATAGATTTCTCTGCTCGAGAGCTATGTCTCTGTCAGTTCTGCTCCACTTTCTCTACTGACTAATAGTCTCACACGCCTCTACCACCTACTTGCATCCACATATTATTTTTGGAATCAGGGCAATCTTAACCGCCTCACCAATTCATCTTTTGTTAGCTCCACGTTCCCTTGTGTTGTTGGATGTAATTATTCGGGGAGATTTCCTGATGATTCCTTTCTTGATTCCAGTGTGATTCTTTTTTATATTCGATGTGTTTCTCAAAACTCAAACCTGCATGCATTTGGTAGACTTTGGACTTAGCGAGAAATATCAAAACTTGGTCTGACACATGCTTCTTATCAATCTTCACGCATTAGGTTGGGTGCACACAAAACTAGAATGGGAGAGCACAATTTCATTTGTGCACATGCATGAGATAAAACCAAAAATTTGGGTGCCAAAAATCCCCCACCACTATTACTTGGCTCATCCTTGAACCAATTGCATCATAGAATGACCGCAGCAACAGATAGGACAGTGCTTATGAGTTCCTGCACAAAATCCTTAAATTGGTGCTCGGTCTCATTAAGGTATCCCTGGAAATCCTCGATAAGTTGAACAGTCACATCGGCCTCGATTACTATAACTTGAGGATCTATCAGGTCCCGCTGGTACATTGAGCCCATTTTTCGACAATTTACCGACGCATGTTCATCGCCAAAATGTCTCAAGTATGACGAAGCCTACAACCGATTTTTCGTCGGGTCACCTCCATCGCAATTATGAAAATCACTCTTTTGTCACAATACAGATGAACACATCCATCGTCCATCGACCGACGTTGGTCCCAACTCTAGGTTGTTCTCTTTTCTAGTCCATTATAAGAGAGACTAACCTACAATGAACATGTTGTTAGAATATAGAAGATGGTGTGCTCATTTTACCATTGACGATACCTTCGTCACCCAACCATAGGCCGAAGCCTCACTCCGAGCACCTTAACCTTGACTGAGAATT
>CBVK0100581721.1:0-11551 GCA_900067695.1 Picea abies
TCTTCCGATCTCACTGGTCTCGACCGCAACTACTTTGCACAGTGTTCCGAACCCATCTTTGGAGGCTGCCACAACCCCTTTCACACCTAGTGCGACAGGCCCTCCATTCTCATATGGTATGCCTAGTTTGGGTACAAGTGCTGTACTGTCTTACTCCACTTTACAGACTTTGGGTCTAGGGGCAGGGAGCTCTAACACTCCTCTGCAAGGTCACATAGGGGGCACTCTTATCCCTTTTAACTCCTTTCCTTACGAAGGAGGTCATATCCCTCCTTCATCCCCTTCGCTCGGTGGCTCACATCAACAGTCCACCGGGAAACCTACACACAATAGTTTATTTGGAGCAAGGAGTGAAGGACCACCTTCGCATAGTATGCCAGTAGGTTCGACACCATTTTCTTGGAAAAGAACGTTTGGTAACAACACCTTCTCATTAGCCGCTTTCCCAACTGGGGGCAACCCCATTTTTGGACAATCTACTCTTGGGCAGGGTACTATTCCTGCACAGGGGGAAAACATAGAAGGACCTTGGAATTCAGGGAAAGGATCCATTCCATCCTCTAGAATGTTGATTTGGGGTAATTCTTTCCACAATCAATGGAACCCCGGACAAACTACTATGCCTATCCCCACGAGAACGACATGGGGTAATCCTTCCCAAAGTACCTCGAATACAATGCATGCCCAACAATCTATGTCCTATTTGGGAAATCAGCTGATGATGTCTCCAAATATGAAAAATTCGTACACTAGCTAGGGCCATGGTTTCTACCAGAATCCAGGCCAGCATCCAAACTTTTCCTAGCAACCTGGTGCCAATCAAACTCCAGGACCCTTTTTCCCAGGTTATCAGCAGCAACCCAAACTACCGTTCCTGGCGACTTTGCACTTGCCAGATTTGACAAGGTTGTTGAATGACCCTATTTGTCACGATCTATGTTGGCCTCCTATGCCGACGAAGTTGCCTTCGGACATTCCAAAGTTTGAAGACAAGCCTAATGAAGATCCAGGAGATCATGTGACTACCTTTCATCTTTGGTGCTCATCTAACTCATTGAAAGGTGACTTTGTACAGTTGCGATTGTTTCAACATACTCTCATTGGGAGTGTCGCAAAGTGGTACATTGAGCTTGATTTCTCTAGATACTCTTCTTTTGGTGAACTGGCGATGGCTTTCCTTAACCATTTCCAGTTACCTGTGAGATACGATGTTGGCACAGAGCTGATCGCTAATTTTGAACAGACAATCGTGGACCATATCTCTGATCACATCCGAGAGTGGAGACACCGGAAGAGTTTAATCAAGGTATCAGTCCCACCAGCATTCCTTCTAGAGTGGTTCCTTAAGTCTCTGGTCCCACAGTTATCCAAAGATGTCGCAACATCTAGAGTTTTCTCTGAAGAAGATGCCATCATGAGGGCTCAACAGTTTGAGCTCATCTTTTCTCAGTCTGGTTTATTATACAACATCTTACTAGATGTGCCATGTTCAATACTGGATAAAACTAGACAGAGAGTTGGACCACATGCCGATGGTATTGTCGGTTCAGCATAAACCAAACCCGCTGAGAAATTGACAAAATAGTTACAGCAGTTATCCATACAACACACAGCGGCCAGCCAAACTATTGCTTTGGCTTCTCCCCCTACCCAAACGTCAGAAGTACACACAGTGCAGTTGACTAACCCAAAGGCCACCCAGCAGCTTGAAGGGAAGAAAAAACAACGAAAGAAGGGTAAGGGGGATAAAAAACCCAACGATAATGCTGGCGGGGAAAACACTGAAAAATGGAAGGCAAGGTATCCATGCAACTTGTGCGCGAAAGACCACCTGACCCATATCTATCCTCGACTTGCAGAGGCCCAAAAATTTGTCATGTAGCAACAACAGGTGGTGTTGATGAACCCATTTCAACATGGGAAAAATCTAACTCAAGCCTCTGCAAGTACAGAAGGAGGCAGCCAAGAAAAATGCCCACCTCCAAACAACCCCTCATCTGCAAACGTATATATGGTTAGGGGTGATGCTTTCATATCGACTAGAGCTCACAATTATAATAAACCAAGCACTTCTGAGAAGGGTAAAGAAGTTGATCTCCCATCTCTTCCTCTACATATTGAGAAGACGTTGGGAGAAACAATGACATGCATTCCAAAAGGTGCATTTAAAAAGGCTTCTAATAACCCAAATGCAAGGGCCGCCCAGAACTACTCTATGGTGGAAGATTTATCACAAACCCTTTGTGCGATGTCTGCCTTGGAGGTCCTCCAAAGTTGCCCTTCTCAGAGAAAAGCCTTGTTAACTGCATTGGGCTCTACTGAGACTTGTAATCCGGGTACCATCATGTTAGATACAACTGACTTAAAACCTCATCTGCCTTACCACGTAGCGTTTCAAATAGTAGTGGTGTACCCCACGAAAACTTTTACTCGGAATATTTTCCGCATGGTGGATGACGAGGGCACCTCGACATGCGTTATGTCGTTGGCATGTTGGAAGGCCATTGGCCAGCCCGTTTTGTCTCCATCACCTATTCTCCTCACTACTTTCGACGGCCGTTCGTTCCGACCACATGACATCATTCCTTCTTTCCCTGTGCAGTTAGGAGGGAATACCATGTGTGTCGAAGTAGAGGTAGTCGATGCTCCCCTCGACTATAACCTCTTGTAAGGACGGAGTTGGACTTATGTTATGCAAGCTATGGTTGCTATAGTTTTCTGGGTCTTGTTGTTTCCACACGAGGGCCAGATAGTGACCATCGATCAATTGTCTTTCTCCAGACCTGACCCAACTTTGGGGCATCCACGGTCCTGATGATTGATAATCCTCAACCAAGTTTCGTCAATGTAGGAGTTGGTTTGTGCCCATCCTTGATGGGTACCTTTGATTACCCACCTCCTCAAGGCGATATCAAATTTATATCTAATCACCATAAGGTTGAGATTTTTCAAGTTTCATCATTCTGCATGACTTACTTCGAGGATTCATGGATTCTTCCTTCCCCATCAGCCATGATGGATAAGACAGGGCACCCTGGCATGTCCATGCCCTTGTCTGCCGCTAAAGTAGCATACTCTTTAGTCCAACAAGCTTCAGATAACACTGATCTGACTCCTGCACAAGAGTTAGATCCACTTCTAGAGCCTATTTGGGCTCAGGGTTCTCTCGCTAACGTCGATTCGTTAGACTTAGTCTTGCCTTTTGATGAAGCAATAATCGAAGCAATGAATAGTCTAGACAAACCTTGGGAAGATCTTCATCACAGATCATATTTTCTCCCAGAGTTAAGCTGAATCGAAGCAGGAGAATTCATCATGACCATGACGGGAGATCAGTTGTGTCCTATTAACCTCTTAGCTACACATGAAATTTATGTTGAGGGCAATATGGAAACTATCGCTGAAACTATACCAATCAACATCTCCTGAAACCCTGGCATCGTGGAGAACATCTTCGTTGGAGCAGATTGCTCCCTCGAAGAGATTCAAATCTACACGGATCTTTTCAAAGAATTCTGCGACGTTTTTGCCTGGTCTTATGAGGAAATGCCAGGTATCGATCCAAAAATAGTTGAACATGAAATCACAACGTATCCTGATGCCAAGCATGTTTGATAGGAACTTTGTCCAGTTAATCCCAAGAAAGCAACAACCATCAAGATTGAGGTTGAGAAATTGCTAAAGGCAGGTTTTATCTATCCTATCCATTTGACTCAATGGGTGTCAAATCCTGTGCCGGTCAATAAAAAACAAGGCATGATTCATGTATGTACCGATTTCCATGATTTGAACAGGCATGTCCTAAAGATGATTTTCCAACACTATTCATCGACTAGATCATTGATGAATGTGTTGGTTGCGAAGCCTTTTCTTTCATGGATGGTTTTTCGAGATATAATCAAAACCAAATCAAACCCGAAGACCAACACAAAATGGCATTCATTTGTCCGTGGGGTACATTTGCATATCGTAAGATGCCTTTTGGTCTTAAAAATGTTGGAGCCACCTTCCAATAGGCCATGTCTTTTGCTTTTCATGATCTCAAGCATATAGTCGAGGCCTATCTAGATGATTTAGCATCATGATCTCGCAAGAGAACGGATCATCCTAGACACCTTAGACTAATCTTCGAACATTTTCGCTACTTTAGGATTCGCTTGAATCCAAACAAGTGCAGCTTCTACGTAACGTCAAGACGTTTTCTAGGTTTCATCGTATCAACAACAGGGATCATGGTCGATCCTCTCAAGGTGGAGGCAGTAATCTAGTTGTCCCCCCATGCACAATCCTACAACTTCAGAGTCTACAAGGAAAGGCGAACTTATTATGATGCTTCATCACCAACTATGCTGAAATCACCAAGGGCTTTATGTGTTTACTGAAGAAATATGTTCCCTTTTTCTAGGACGAAGCCTCTCAACACTCTTTCGACGCATTGAAACATGCTCTCACAACTGCACCTCTGCTACGACCACCTAACTATAACAAAGATTTCTTATTATATCTAGTGGCCGCAGAGTCAACCATTGTCATGGTTTTAGCTCAAGAAGATGATTCATTCTCAGAATACGTGATCTATTACCTGAGCCAAGGCCTCGTAGGACCAAAACTCAATTATTCTCATATCGAAAAACTTGCGTTGGTAGCAGTTCATGCTGTCCAACGGTTCTGGCATTATGTTCTGTTTCACAAGACCACCGTCATTGTTGTCGTGAATCCATTCCAGTATATGTTGACATGACGGGTTATAGGTGGAAAAATCAGTAGATGGATAGTCATCCTCTGGGAATTTGACTTAGACTTCATTTCAACAAAGTCCAAAAAGTCATTGGTCTTCGCAGATCTTATTTCGGAACTTCCGGTTGACTCAGGTGACATTGTGCCTAAAGAATCACCTATCTGGGGAGATATGTTTTTGATCACATCTTCAGATCCCTGGTACGAAGATATACTTATCTATCTCCAGACATTGAAGTGCCCCACTTCTGCTTCTCGTGATGAGCGTTGGCGTATACGCCGTCAGGCTAATAATTATCTCATGCTCAATGATACATTGTATTAGAGAGGTGTAGACTGCATCTTACATCGATTTCTCACACATGAGGAGGTAGTCATCATGCTCAACGATTGTCATACTGGAGCTTGTGGTGGTCATTTGTCTGGGTTGGCGACATCCCAAAAAATTATACGAGTAGGTTACTTTTGGCTGACACTTATCAAAGATTGTATAGAATCAGGAAAGAAGTGCCATCCATGTCAAGTCTTCTCTAGGAAGATGAGGGCACATCCCGCTCCTATGTTTCCTGTCATCACAGTTGGCCCCTTCACCAAGTGGAGGATTTATTACACTACTTGCAACCCCCCATCAGCAAGGGGGCATTGCTATATCATCGTAGCAGTAGACTACTTGACTAAGTGGGTTGAAGCTATGCCAACGTTTAAAGATGATGGAGAGACTACAGCTCTCTTTTTATTCAACCAGATTATAGCAAGGTTCGGTGTCCCGAGAGAGATTGTCACTGACCATGGCCGTCACTTTCAAAACCAAATGATGACCAAATTAACATCAAATCTTGGGTTACGGCAAGAACATTCATCACCTTACTACCCCCAAGCCAATGGGTAGGTAGAGGCTGTAAGAAAAACTCTTAAGACTATTCTACAGTGAACTATCAACTCAGCCAAGTCAAATTGGCATTTGATGTTATACTCGGCATTATGGGATTACCGAACATCTGTTAAGACTGCAACCATTTTATCACCTTTTCAACTCGTTTATGTGTTGGAGGCAGTCTTGACCATCGAATGTCAAATCCCATCTCTAAAATTGGCAGCACAATTATTGCCAGACACTTCTCCACTTGAAGAACGGTTAGTACACCTTGAGCAGCTCAATGAGGAGCATCATGATGTGGCCCTGGCCAATGAGGCTCACAAACATAAGGTCAAGTGTCAATATGATAGGTCCGTTCATCCTCGTATTTTCTCTGAAGGTGACCTTGTCCTGGTCTATGACCAAGATAAGGACCCCACGGAGGCAGGAAAATTCAAACCCATGTGGTTCGGACCCTTCATCATAAAAGAGGTATTAAAAAAGGGCTCTTATCATTTGGCTGATTTTGAAGGGAATGCTTTGGCGGAGCCTAGAAATGGGCTCTACCTCAAGAAGTATTACTCATAGGTAGGTCATTGTGGGTAACTTTTTGTAAAATATGTATAGTCTTTGTACTATTACTTTTTAATTTATTTTAAGTGTTATGGACGTGTCATTGATGTTATCTTTCGTCAATATGGCAGATGTCAAGTGATTATGAGGTGTTCGTTGGGTATGCAGATGATGCTAGTCAGCACACTCAGAGGCTTGCCTCCGAAGCTTGGGTAATATTTACACCTCAGGGCCAGTTGTTATCTTTTGGAGGTATATGCTTAGGTGACACCACAAATAATGTCGTCAAGTATAGTGCAGTTATTGAGTTTCTTCATGACGTCTTGTCATTGGGTATCTCTCATCTTCGGGTCTATCTCGATGCTCAACTGGTTGTGTCACAACTAAACAGAGTATACTAGGTTCATGATCCAACTTTAAACCGACAATTCCTTAGGGTACGTCTCTTAGAACGAAACTTTGATTATATTACATATTTTCATGTTCCTAGGAGATTAAACCAAATTATAGATACTCTAGCTAATCAAATTTTAGATTGGCATCTTGCACACATATGAAAGAACATTGACATAAGAATGTAAATACATTTTGGCACACATGATCCATAAGACACAAAAGATCAAAAAAACCATATATAACATCATAAAATAACCAGAGTACATAGACGGATGCAAGTGCCTCAAAAATGGGACTAATAACAAGCACATGGCTTATGCCCTCAAAAAATACATACAACTAGTGCTCGTGGCATGTAAAAAGTATAAATAGGTTCAGGGCCTATGGGCCCTATTATAATAGTCCACAGTATGGGATAAACGCCTAAACAATCAGACCCACGTCCGAGGTGCCCCCACTACATGAGGCTGCATGGATGGCAGTAGGTCCTCTATCTCTACCATCGGGACTATGCGAGTGAGTGCAGTGAAGTTCCCCTCAAATCGTCTAAGGACCCTCTCAGCCTCCCCGACTGGGAGGTTCCCCGCTACTGCTGGTCCCCCGGCGGTAGATGCGACTTTTGGCCGAGGACGATGCCTGTTCCGTGCATAATCAATAGGTCACACGGGTCCCACATATGCATGCAACAAACGTATACCCGTCAAATACTCTAGCATACAAAAAATGATATATATAACAAAATGACATAAAAATTACATATGCGAACAAAAAAAACTACAAAGGTGGAGACTTACCCATCTCCCCTCGCTCCTCACCAAGAGGCAAGGGTATCTCAGGATCTCTAGAAAAATCTATCCCTACATATGGGTAATCCTCAATCACAGGGATCTATGGTGATAGCCACACAAAGAATTCATCATCGAAGGACTCATTGGTCCTTCCACCACCCTATCGCGGCAGTAATATTGCCCATCTACACACTGCAGGGAAAGAGGCCTGATGTCCTCATACCACTTCCCGAGGACTAAATCTCAAAACTCTCTCAAAGAAGAATGAACACAGAATCGTCCTGAACCCGAAGTTCCTCTGTGTCCATTGTCGGAAATCTGTCAATTGCCTCTTCATGCACTCAAGCAGTGTGGTACTCTAGTAAAAAATCTGTGCATTCAAGCATTGGATAGCATAGTTGATCTGTGTGCGAGACACCTGATGCAAGGCTGTTGAACCGATAATTCACCCAATAAGTAATAATATCACCTGCAGTGATAGGTTAGTGATCTTACTGGCGGGCACCTGGGAGCTCACATGGTTAGTCCCAACCTCACAGTGCTCGGCTATCAGTTCCACTATGTTATGTGGCCCTGCAGGAAACGTCCTGAAGTTGATTGGTTCCCCTCTCCTTGAGAGGCCAATCAAAAAGTAGATATCCTCGGTGGTGGGCATGAGTGATTGCCCCTCTAGCATGAAGGCCTCTGTATTAGGGTGTCAGTAGTCAATCAAGGCATTTAGTAGCCTTGGTTGTGCTCACATAAATGGACACAGGAAGAACTTAAGTAAACCACACTACATCAACATGGCCACAACATTCGGATCTCCCACGACCAATTCACTAATTGCTTCATGCTCCCTTTCCCTCCACTGGACATGCATCCTGCCAACACAACAAAGTTCAGGAGGGTCAGTGCTTACCCTTTAGTTCTTTTTTTGCTATAAAAGGGGGGTCCACACGAGCTGTATAGTCGACAGTCGCGTGTACACATGGGCAGCCTTTACTCTACCCGAGTGTACACACGGCCTGTCTAGAGACAGCCTGCATGTACCTAGGGTCGACCTTTTAAAGGTCGACACCCACCCAAAAAATGAAAGCAAATGAAAAATTGAAGAATTGAATAGCTAGATAGGGGAGTTTGTACTTACTTGGTCCAAGAGGAAGTTCGTTTCATCCATTGTAGCTCCAAGAATCACCGTTTTTAGCAAAGGGGGTATTTTGGCTCCAGAGTCAATTTCCAAATCAGCAATGGTGATAATGAGTTGCCAGCTTCTATTTATAGACTTTTTGGCCTCTTTTTGTCACTTTTTTGGCCTCCCTTATCAGTTTCTTTATATCAAAAACCATTTAGAGTGATTCGGGAGTTATATGGGAGGGATTTGATCGGGTATTGGGACACTTTTTTTTTAGTTTTGAGAAAATTTTGATGGTCCATGAAATTTTTCCCATGAATCAACTTGAGCATATAGGTTAGGTTATTCCCCCAACTTTTGCATCGCATTGTCTTTTCCTCTACCATAGGATCGATCCCATCAAGTTGTGACATGGAACCATCATATCCGCTTTAGAAGGGTCGCAACTTGGCGGTAGAGCTTACCAGAACATGGATGCCCTAGGTAGGTCTTGGTTGCATTATGGTGTCCATGCCATCTCTAAAACACTGTGGCCTCGAGAGTCCTTATAGTCTTTCCTAAATATGAGTTTGAGCCTCATTTGCATGATTCTTCTTTGCTCTTGATCTCACCCTCAGGACTCCCAAAAAATAGCGGGTCTCCTTTTAAGCCATTTTCAGACCCTCTAAACATGAAAATATTGTCGAGCAATCTTGTGGCATTTCACGCTCGTTAAACTAAAATTTGAAGTCACGTCTGTCCGGCGGTAGTTTACCCCTTTTTCGGTCCAGACGGTCAACTGTACGAACAAAGGTATACTCTATCTAATTTTTCGTTCTTTAGAAGAGTACTCTCAGGTATAATTTTATCCCTTTTTCGGGCCTGAAGGACTAAACTTACGAAAAAGAAACCCCCACAGAGTCCATAGTTAAGCTCTTTTCAGACTCCCTAAAATTGAAAAGATCATCGAGTGACCTTATTCTTTCACACTCGTTAAATTGGTCCAGAAGAATATTCCTGACGGAGTCCATAGTTAAGCTTTTTTTCAGACTCCTTAAAAGTGAAAAAATGGTCGAGTGATCTTGTCCTTGTCACACTCGTTAAAATGGTTTTTAATCGACGTCTAATCAGTGCTAGTTTACCCCTTTTTCAAACCGACTAGACTATCTTCGAAAAAGGTACCCCAATGGAGTCTCCTTTTATGCTTTTTCAGACTCTCTAAATATGAAAAACCACCGAGCTTACCTTATCTGGTCTCGTTAAGCTTACATCGAAGGACATTACCATTGTGTGCTTTATTAACCACATTTTCACACCTTACACACTAGCCTTGTGACAGTTTGCTTCTATGTCTAAACACCTTTGGCCACCAGAGGGTTTTTCTCGAGTATCATTTTACTAGAACATCAGTCTTGTCCTTGTGCCTTGAACTTGTATGTTTTCAATACTCGTTCCTCCATTGTAACATAATATTCCTTTATTCTTTTTCCACAATTATTGAAAAGAACAAAAAAAACAAATATACCCCAAAAAGTGGAAGGGAAAAGTATTTTCTTTATTGGCAGCATAATGAGTCATCCTTGGATAAAGAACATATGTCCATTTGTTCATCAGACTATGGGATGTAGTATGACCTTAGGAAGCTTTTCTCGCTATATAGAGTTGTGTCCTCCACCATTTGGTTATCCTTCCAAACATATGAAGAGTTTGTGTTGCCTCCTGCTTCGTAGACTTATGATTATCATACATGCTGCCTGAGTCTCATCATTTATCGTGCTATTGTCCAAGGGAAGTTTTTCACTAAGCCTAAGTCGGCCCCTCTACAATATGTCTCTTGTCTGCATACCCGGCCATCCTGCACATCCAATCAAGTCCTTGTTCGAAATCACTGAAGCCTTCAGTTTGATCATCAAGATTATCAAGTCCATGACCAACAAGCCATCGAAGACCTCTGGGTAGCACAGTCGTACACTCATATTACACTCCTACCTGATTTTTGAAGATTTTGACGTTGTTTTTCGAGCTCTAAAGATCTCATCTCCAGCCATCATGCCGAGTCAGCTTCTAGAAGATGGATACTTTATATGTATATCTTTCTTATTTCGAGATGTAGATCTATTGTGTATTTTTCGCAGCTACTCTTTATAGTTATTTGGCATGGATATGAAGTGTATTTTATTGGTATACATGGTTCTATTTTATCCCGAGCATGGGTATGCCCACCTCAATGAGACATTTTTTCTTTTGCAGACGGAACCTCTCAGTTCCTAATCCTTGGGCTCAATCGTTCAGCACATCAATAAAGATTGGTAATGTCTTTCAGCCATCAGATGCTCTTCTGACCTCACACATTAGGGGGCATCTGTTATAACCCTAAATTGCACCACACATGCTTACCTAGAATCAGGCCAACTCATATCCCTTCTTTGTCAAAACACTACTGAACAACTCTCTGAAAATCCTTTTGAATAAAGGCCCACACACCCTAATCCATTACTGCACGTGTGTACACGCTGGATGACCCAAAACAACCTGTGTGGACCGACAAAAGCATGAAAAAAGGAAAGTTGCTGACGGAACAAAAAGCTATGGGTGATTTAACTAAAACTCCCCGCCATGCATGGCAGAGGGTTCGTCCAAATACCTAGCTCCTTCTAGCCTATAAAAGAAGGGGTAGGGGTACCATTTGGAAGGAGGAAAAATATAGCAAAGAAACTCTGCCCATTTATGTATTCCATTGTCCCAACCCTTTAGCCTTTCCTAATGCCAAAGGAGATTCAAAGCAAAGAAGTTGAAGGACAAAAGAAGAGGAGCCCAGGATCAGGTTCAAGGAGCGATGGCTGGTCTCAACTTTTGTAAGTTGACTCATTTTAAGTAATAAAAAATAATGCTTTTCCCGTCCCAATTCATGAAATTTTGATGGTTGATTAATTTATGATTGATTTCTAACCCGTTAGTATATAAGTAGTATGCATGCATAGTTGTTGCTTGTCTTGAATGCAGGTCAGCTTTGGAAGGATTATTGTGAACAAGTAATCAAGCACAACAGAGGATCGACATCAAACGTTGGTAATGAGGTAGGTTGATTTTTCCATGCATTTACTAAGA
>CBVK0100581722.1:0-11551 GCA_900067695.1 Picea abies
GAAAGAAGCTCTTTGCTTCTCAGGTCTTCCTGAACTCTTTAGAATCTCTATTGACTTTATTTGGATAGGTTCAAGGCTCAATTTATTTTACAATTTGTAAAGAACTTGTGCTGCTTCTTTATTTATTTTGTGTGTTTTCAAGGTTAAGGGTGAACTTATAAGCGTTAGATCCTCCTGTGGATTCCAGTGAATCCCCGCTTTCAAGAAGTGGCTTAAGTTCGGTGTCAGTCTTGGGTTTGTCTTCTCTTTCCCTTGTTTGTTCTTTGAAAAACGAAAAAATATCATTTACTGGTTATTTTCTTTTCTAAGCATTCAAAAATAAATAAAAAATTGTTGTTGCATTTTGTTATGCATTTTTGTTTCGTATTTATAGCATAGGTTGTTTATTACAAAAGGAAAGAGTTCCATTTCCAAAGTTCCTTCTACACTGCTTCCTCGAAAGTTTAGTAGTTTACATTTTCATTGTGAAACGAAAAGAGCATTCGAAGAAAATATTTGCATTTTAGGATCTTGTACTATATTTCAAAAAGTTTGCACTTACAAAGTTTAAAAGCCATTTTTTCAATTGTAGAACGTATTTTGCGTTCTGCATGAATGTTCTAAAATATTTTATTTCTTCTCTTTCATCTCTTGAAAAAGACCATAAGTTCCATGTCCGTATCCTTTTGAGTAAATCAAGCCACTTAAAATCAACGATTAACACTAAAATCAACTAAACTTTTTGTTTGTAGGGTTCATCAAGTAGTCTAGGCTTTAGGGCCTTGAAATAAGTGTGGGGAGGAAACTCTTCAAGGCATCTTAAAAAAACATAAGAGTTTGTGATAGGGAGTGTGAAAGTCCAGTTTCATAAGAGTCATTCGGGACCCCCCCTAACACAGGGGCTAAACACGAGGCCACATGAGGAAAGGTATATGATATAATCCCTCCAAAGTCATACCAAACATAATGGGGATCGTATATTGAGGGTCATTCTTGGGATTTTTGCTGATTTCATTTGACTACGGAGCTTCATGGACCTCGAATCCATTCAAGATCCTCAATTTTCTTTCAGACCATTTACTTTCGGTGCCCTTGAAAGGCTTCAAAATTTGTTGTCCTGCTCATTACGATCAACCTGAATGTCGATTGTACCCTCCTGGTGACTAAATATGAGCTGGAAACCTAGCTTCCTATGTTTAGGGACTTACATGGGTGACTGCAGGGGTATGCCGCAGTACCTAGGGAAAACGTCAGATTGCACTTTGTAGAGTATACCCAGAGATTGTTTTTGTGTTCGAGTTACACTTGCATCGGTAAGTTTCTCTAGTGTTGATTGGCGTAAATGTTATTCCTGCCAGTTAGTAGATTGCTTGATTTGCCTTTAGGAAATTTTTAGTGTGTTCTTTGTGTTTCACGCTAGCTTAACCTTAGAGTGCCAGTTGATCATTTCAGAAGGTGTAAGATCAACAAATTTTCCATTCGCGTAGACTTCAGGGCCTCTCGTCGGTTACTTTGGAGCCACCTCCTCCACCACTGAGGCAAAGGATAGATCAAGAGGGATTTTTTGAAGTGATTGGGCCATAGGAAACTGTACCCAGGGCCTCTCGTCGGTTACTTTGGAGCCACCTCCTCCACCACTGAGGCAAAGGATAGATCAAGAGGGATTTTTTGAAGTGATTGGGCCATAGGAAACTGTACCCGAGACTGCTTCTAAAGAAGACTTTCCTACACTAGAGAATTCCACCATTTTTGACCTCGAAGCTAAAGGATTCAAGCCCACAAACCCTCTGATCACTAATTTATCAGTGTCACTTCTTATTTAGATAGTCCATCTTGAGGTGACTTCACCTGAATGTCATTTTGTTAGACGAGTGACAATGGAAGCGACTAGTGCTATCTCTTCTAGGAGTCCTCAAACTCCCATATTGACTGCCGCGGGAGGGGGTGTTGTACCTCCCCCTCACCTCCACCTATAAGGAATATGGTTGTCCACAAACCCACAACTTCTAGCAGTGGAGGAGTCCCCTTAACGACTATGACCATTGTTCCTTCTATTCAAAACATGTATGGTGCTCCCTTTTCATATGGGATGTTGGGTTTCAACTCTATTCTACCTTAACCTATTCTAGTCTAGAGACTATTGGTCTAGGGGCAGGGAGTTCTAGTGCTCCCTTACAAGGATATTTTGCAGGAACCACTACCCCATTTAATTATATCCCCTATGATGGGGGTCATATCCCTCCTCCATCCCCTTCAGTCAGAGGTGATTTCTAGCAAGCATTCGGGCTTAACAACAACTCCATCTTGTTTAGTGGAGGGATTCATGGGCCTAAGTCCTATATGAATCTGGTAGAGTCTATGCCTTTTTCTTTGTTCGATGTGTTTGGAAACAATGCTTTCTCATCGTTCTCTTTCTTGTCAGGGGGAAACCTCATCCTTGTTCAACCAAACCCTATGCAAGGCTTCTTTCCTCCAAAGGGATCGATGATAGGAGTTTACTCCTCACAAGGTCTTGGAAATCCCTGGTAGGGCTCGTTTCCTTCACAAGGGATGTCGATCGGGGGAAACCCCTCCTACACTCAGTGGAACCCTAGACAAGGTTCAATACCTATGCCAGGAGGATCGGTTGGGGGCATCCCCAACTAAGTTCCTTGGAATGTCAGGGAGAAATCCCTACACAAGGTATGTCATCCAATTACGTGAATCTTTTGAAGATGCAGAATCAAGGGAAAACTCCTTTTACTGGCCAAGGCCACCATGGTTTCTACCAAAAACCTAGCTAGCAAGAAAATTTTTCCTGGGAACCTGGTTCCAGTCAAAATCTAGGCCTCTCTTTTTCTTTGAATACTCCACAACCTAGACTACCTTTCCTGGAAACTCTTCATTTTCCAAACTTGTCGAGGTTGTTGAATGATCTGATCTGTCATGATCCATGTTGGACCCCAATGCTGACTAAGTTTCCCTTGGACATCCATAAGTTTGAAGGAAAGCCTAGCGAAGATCCAGGTGATCACATTACCACATTTCATTTATGGTTCTCATCCAACTCATTGAAGGATGACTCTGTTCAGTTGCATATATTTCAACCCACACTTATAGGGGGTGATGAAAAATGGTATATCGAGCTTGATAGCTCGAATTATTCTTACTTTAACAACTTGGATATGATTTTCTTAAACCATTTCCACCTACTGGTGATGTATGATGCCGACACCGAGTTGCTTGCCAACTTCGATCAAACAAAATCCGTCCATATCTCGGATCACATTCGAGAATGGAATTTCCCAAAGATCTTGACCAAAGTGAAGGTCCTTCCCGCATTTTTTCTCAAGTGTTTCCTAAATTCCTTAGTGCCTTGTGTATCCAAAGACGTCACGACATCCATAGTTTTTTCCAAAGAAAGGGCTATTATGAGATCCCATCAATTGGAGTTGATTTACTCTCAATCCAATATGTTGTACAAAATCCTTCTATATGCAACACGATTGACTTTTGACAAGACCAAACAGAAGTATAGGCCTCATGTCGATGGTATAGTAGGATCAACACAAGGTAAGCCCACAGATCAGTTGGATAACTAGTTACAACAGTTATCGATTAAACAGACCGTGGCCAACCAAAATCCTAGTTTGGTTGCCCCTGCAACCCAAATGTCAGATGTACACAGTGTGCAATCAATGAATCCCAAGTGTAACCAGTAGTCTAAGGGAAAGAGGAAATATAAAAAAAAGCATGGTAAGGGGGATAATAAGGCTGTGAATAATGTTGGCGAGGGTAAAAATGAAAAGAGTAAGGTGAAGTTTCTATGTAAGATTTTCATGGACAATCAATTGACCCACCAATTTCTTCAGCTTGAGGAAGCGCAAAATCTATTGGCATAGAAAAAACTTGTTGTGTTAACCAACACTTTCCCACAAGGGTAAAATATGGCTCAAGCTTCCTCATCCATGAATGTGCCTAGGGGAAATCAGGGAGCCCCCGTGCCTAACACTAATAAAGAATTTCTAAATGTTTATATGATGAGATCAGATGCTTATCTACAAACTAGGGCTCATGATTATGGAATTCCATAATCTGATAACAAGGGAAAAGAAGCTTCCAACACACCACCTTCTCTTCACATTGAGAAGACTGTGGGAGAAACTATGACTTGAATCCCTAAGGGTGCGTTTAAGAAGTCTTCTCACAACCTGAATGCAAGGGATACTCAGAATTACTGCATCGTGGAGGATATAGTACAAACTCCTTATGAAGTGTCTACTCTGGAAGTCCTCTACAGTTGTACCTCACAGAGGAAATAATTAATGTCTTCCTTGGGAGTTTCCGAGACTATTAACTCGGGAATGATTTTTTTTTACCCTGCAAATTATAAACCTTGTATGCCTCACCATGTTGCTTTTTAGATAGTATTGTTGTATGCCACAAAATTGTTGACATGGAACATTTTACGTATGGTGGTAGATGAGGGTGCCTCAACTTTTGTGACATTGTTGGCATGTTGGAAGGCCATTGGAAAACCTGAGTTGTCTCCATCTCTGACATTGCTAACCGTGTTTAATAGTCGATCTTTTATAACACATGTCATAATTCCCTCCTTCCTCATGCAGTTTGATGAAACCCCCCTCCCCTCCTGGGGTTCTGCAACCTCTCGGTCTCTATATCATGCTATTGTTGAGTTAGATTGACTCTTCGGGCTCCTGATTGAACCCAAATCAAATATGCATAGGCCCCTTTTCTCCTTTTAGGCACAGGTCCTGTGATACCCACACCACTCTGTCCACGTGCTTTGGTGCTCTTCAATTCTCGGGCGCTAGGTCCTTTTCAGTATCCCCTTCCTTCATATGTCCCTTGGCTGTGCCCTTATGCAAATGCGTGATTGTAGGCGCGAGAAAGAGTGGTTTCAAACCAACCCACTTTTCACCCCACAATCCTCCCTGTGCTGCCATGTATCCCTTCACTAAAACAGTGATTGAAATTACAGCCCGCTCAAGGAATATTATCATCCGAGCATGTCTTGGCCCCACAATCCCTTCTGTCCATTGATTTTCGGCCTCTCGGCGCTACCTCATGATCAACGATTTCTATCGAATCTCTTCTCTTCTCTTCTTTCCTCCTTCCATGCATCTACCCAGATCTCTACGATCTGTCGACATGTAACTCCCCTCTGGATCAATGACTGTCATTGAATCCACTTTTCCGGCCTTCGAGAGTTTCAACTCTCAAATCCGCTTTCCTCTGTGTGGCAATATCCTGGAGTGGAATATATGTTGCCACCTGTCTCCTTGGATCTACGGCCAGGATCTCCTTTGTGAGTCTGGCCTTCAGGAATCTCAATTCTCAACCTCCACAAGCTCCCTTTGCTAAGCTCCTTCTTTGCATGAGACCTTGGACAACGGCTTTCCTCTGTGTGGCAATATCCTGGAGTGGAATATATGTTGCCACCTGTCTCCTTGGATCTACGGCCAGGATCTCCTTTGTGAGTCTGGCCTTCAGGAATCTCAATTCTCAACCTCCACAAGCTCCCTTTGCTAAGCTCCTTCTTTGCATGAGACCTTGGACAACGTCCTCACATGACCATGTGAGTTCCTGCTAAAGATCACACACCTCCAATCCATGAACTGCTATGGGACCGTCGATCTCTCGATCTTGATGGTACCCTGGATTGATGGTTCATATCTGTCCTCCCCAAATCTACAAACCATATCTCCTCACGATTCTAGACTTCAGTATTTTGAAGTCTCAAACCTCGCCTCTGTTGACCAGTTATCTTCCGGAGTGGAAGATCTACTGACATGTATCCTCCCAAATCTATGGTTGTTCTCCCGCTTCGGAACTTTGGCCTCCTCGACCAAATCAATGGTCTTTTGATCTCCTCCTTGATCAATGATCAAGATATTCTCTAGGTATTCAGAAATTTTCCTCCTTCTTTTTCTTCCAGAGTTCTAGATCTAGCGTCGTGTGTCCTCCGTCACATTGACAGCTCTAGTTTCTTCCAAGACTTCAGCCTTTGGCGTACTCAAATATCAAAAAACGTAAACCTCTAGAGAGAATCCTCTCGGAGTTCATGATCTGGTGACACCTTTCTAACCCAAATGAACATCTATCGTCCTCTTTGCCTATTTGGGCTTCGACAATATCAAACCCTTCTCCTTCGTGTTCTCCTGGAGTGATTTCACTCGGAGTTCATGATCCTTCACCACGTAACCTTTTTTGAATCTGACGGCTCAGATTCCCTCCAGCTCTTTGTCTCCTTGGGCTTCAAAAGTTTTGAACTTTTGGACACTCGTTCCTCCTGGAGTGTCTTCACCCGAAATGGATGGATTTTCTCCATGCATCCAATCTAGATGATGGACGGTCTGAAGTGACTTTGAGACTTCAGGACTTTTGGCGAGTCCTCTCTCCTATATGTGCACAACGTTAAGGCTCGTGCATCTCTGTCTAGATCCAACGATTGTTCGTCCTCTCTGCTTTGATCCAACAGATGGGATATGTTCTTCTCCTATGTGCTTCTGTTGTTCGTTGGATGTAAATCTAACAGTTTAGGATCCCTTCCACAACCGATCAGACGATTTTTTTCATTCCTCCTCCTAAGCTTTGACTTCTTCCACCTTAGAATAGTTTTGTCACCATTCAAAGGTCTCGGCCTTTGAACTTTATCTTACGAACCTGACTATCTGGGTCTTTCTTGCACTCTTGAAACCATTACCTCTCATGAGCTTTAGGACTTAGAATGAGTCTGTCACCCTTGCATTCTTGCGTTATCCCTTATGATATTGATCTCCTCGAAGATTTTGATCTCCCACGCACTCCTTGCATTTCTGGGATTTCATCAAACTCAGATCCGAAGGATTTCTTTAAAACCAATTATTCTTTCCCTCCTGGAATTCTCCTGGCTCGATGCACACCTTACAGAGCTCTTATTCATAGAGTGTTCAGTAAATCTATTTCTTACCAAACTCAACACGAAGTTCTTTTGTTCGCACTTGCACCAACTCAATTCCCACCTGGCAGAGCTCGACAGAGTTCTCAGTAACTCTCCTTGTCTCTGAACTCAACAAAGAGTTATTTTCGTGCACTCCTTGCACTTCCGCTGATGAAGGTTCAACGATGTCTCTCCTGAGCTTCCCGGAGGTTAACTCACCTCTGTCAATGAACCCTTTGTGGAATATGTACACACCTTGCACTTCTGGAACTCAAATGCGAGAAACAATTGAAACTCATTCAATACTTCATCAATCTACGCATTCAAACATGAAAATGCATAAAAACATATAAAGCATACATATACATAAACACACGATATGCAGGAAAAACTATTTTTCTATTATCTCTATGTGTCTATACATATGATTACAAAAACTAGACTGTAACAGAGTCCTAGTTCTCTCAAGCTCTCTCTCAAAACTTCTAAGACCTCCTAAGGCCTCTCTATCATTCTCTCCTCTCTGCTAATTACAAAGGAGGGCTCTATGAGCTTAATCCTCTTCACCACCTTAGTGCCATTACTATCTCAACTACGACACCATACTCTTACGGCTACATTCCATAAATGTTTATTCATACCTGACTATGATATGGACCTGTTACAAGTAACCATTTAAGGCAATCCAACCACTACTTGTACAAATGTATGGTATGGCTCTTACATCCTTGCAACACAAATATCTGTATTGGATCATATTTCGAATTTTAAAAATGGGAGGGTCGACGCCTCTCCCTTTCTCCATTGCACGTCCATGCATTGGCTTGCTGGCACATTTGCTGACATGAAGGGATGCTCCTGCATCATAGTTGGAGGTAAAAACCATGTGTGTCGAGGTAGAAGTAGTCGATGCGCCTCTCAACTACAATAGTTTATTAGGGAAGAGTTGGACCTATGCTATGACAATGATTGTATCCATTGTTTTTCACGTCTTATGTTTTCCTCACGAGGGTCAAATTGTAACCATTGATCAGTTTTTTTTATCTCATCCTAACCCTTCATCGGGATCATCCACAGTCCCGATGATTGACAACCCGCAGCTAGGTACCGTCAACTTATGTGTCATATTTTTTCCATATCTAATGGGGACTTTTGATTATCCACCACCTTCGAATGATGTCAAGTTTACTTATGTTTTCCCCGAACAGTCGAGGGTTGATGATCCATGGACTTTACCTTCCCCATTGGCTTCGATGGAAGGGGTAGGGAATCTTAGAATCGTTATGCCTCTATCCGTTGCTAAGGTTGCATACAACATTTTCCAGCAAACCTCATCCAACCCCGATATGACTCACCACATGAGATAGATCCCATTCTCGAGCCTATTTGGGCTCAAGACTATCTTTCTACTTACGATTTTTTGGACTTATTCTTTCCCTCCAACGAGGCAATTTTGGAGGCAATGACTGGGTTGGATATACCTTGGGATGATCTTCACCACATATCTTATTTTTTACCCGAACTAAGGAGTGTAGAAGCATGAGAGTTCAATACGACCGTGAATGGAGATGCCACTTTTCTTGTTAACCCTCTGGCCATGTACATAATCTATGCCGAGGGAAACATGATAAGTATAGATGAAATGATCCCTATCGACATTTCTAGAACCCATGGAGTCGTGAAAATCGTCTTCGTTGGAGAATATTATTCCTCCAAGGAGATTCATATCTATACTGAATTATTTAAATAGTTTTGTGATGTTTTTCCTTAGTCTTATGAGGAGATGTCAGGAATTGACCCACGTATAGTTGAACATGAGATTGCAACTTACCCCGATGTTAAGCATGTCCAGTAGAAGCTTCATCCATTCAATCCTTGCAAGGCAGTGACAATCAAGGCAGAGGTAGAGAAACTCATTGAGGTTGGTTTCATCTATACCGTGCAATTGACAGAATAGGTGTCGAACCCTGTTCCTATCAACAAAGAACAAGGTACAATATGCGTGTGTATGGACTTTCGTGATATGAACAAATCTTTCCCGAAAGATAATTTCCCAACCCCATTCATTGATCATATTGTCGATGAATGTGTGGGTTGTGAAGTCTTTTATTTTATGGACAGTTTTTCCGGGTACAACCAGATTCAGATCAAACCCGAGGATCAACATCAAATGGAGTTTATATGTCCTTAGGGTACATTCACATACAGGAAAATGCCTTTTGGCCTTAATAATGTTGGAGCCACTTTTCAGCATGCCATGTTGTTCTCCTTCCACGACCTCAAGAATATAGTCGAGGCGTATCTTGATGATCTGGATTCACATTCTCATAAGCTATTTGATCATCCCGCCCACTTATGACTTATCTTTGAGATGTGTCACTACTACCAGATTCACCTTAATCCGAATAAGTGTAGGTTTTACATAACATCGGGTCACTTGTTAGGTTTTATCATTTCGACTAAAGGGATCATGGTCGATCCTCCGAAGGTTGAGGAAATAGTTGAATTTCCTCCCCCATGCACAATCCCCTAGCTTCAAAGTCTACACGGGAAAGATAAATTTCTTCGACATTTTATTTCCAACTATGCCGAGATTACTAAAGGGTTTATGAATATCTTGAAGAAAGGGGTTCCATTCTATTGGGATGAAGTGGCTCAACGCTCTTTCGAAACGTTGAAATGTGCTCTCACGTCTGCCCCTCTTATTAGTCCTCCAGATTATGGCAAGGATTTCTTTTTGTATTTGGCTACCGCATATTCTACTATTGTCATGGTCTTGGTCCAATAGGATGACGTGCTCGAAGAACATGTTATCTACTATCTTAGCCTAGGCTTGGTAGGACCAAAACTCAACCACACCCGTGTTGAGAAACTTTCTTTGGCAGTGTTCCATGCTGTCCAACGATTCTGTCATTACATTCTACTTCACAAGACCATCGTTGTAGCTGTCGTGAAACATTTTTAATATGTATTGACATGACAGATTATTGGTGGGAAAATTAATCAATGGATATTCATTCCTTCAATAATTTGACTTTGATTTTGTTTCAGAGAAATATAAAAAGTCTTTGGTCTTCGTTGAGCTAATTTTGGAACTTCCGATCGAAAGTGGTAATGATTTTCCCAAAGAATCATTGATCAGTGGGAATCGTTTCTTTATTGCATCTTCGGACCCTTGGTATGGAGATATATGTGTGTATCTTTAGGCAATTAAGTGCCCTTCCTTTTCTTCTCATGATGAGCATTGATGAATACGCCATCAAGTGCAGAACTATCTTATCATCGATGAAACTTTATATCGTTGAGGAGTTGATTGCATTCATTGACGTTATATCACTCACGAAGAGGCAAAGCTTTTGTTGAATGAATGTCACACTGGATCATGTGGAGGTCACTTGTCTGGGTTGGAAACATCCCAAAAAATTATTCGTGTTGGATACTTTTTTCCCTCCTTGATCAAAGACTTTGTAGAGGCGGTTAAGAAGTGCCATTCATGCCATATAATCTCTTGGAATATGGGGGCAGACCCTACTCCCATGTTTCCAGTTATTGTTGTTGGTCACTTCACTAAGTGGGGGATTTATTTGACTACATGTCACCTGTCTTCAGCTAGGGGGCATCGTTACATCGTCGTGGCAGTATACTACTTCACTAAGTGGGTTGAAGCCATGGTGACATTCAATAATGACAGAGAAACAACTGCAATTTTTGTTTTTAACCACATTGTAGTCAGGTTCGATATTCTGAAGGATATTATCACAGACCATGGAAGTCACTTCCAAAATAAAATGATGACTGAGCTAACATCAAAACTGGGGTTTAATAAAGAACATTCATCACCCTATTATCCACAAGAGAATGGTCAAGTGGAGGCTATTAATAAGTCTCTCAAGACTATTCTCCAACGAACAGTCAATTCAGCCAAGTCGAATTGGAATTTTATGTTGTACTTGGTGCTTTGGGATTATCGAACCTAAGTCAAGACTACTACTAGTTTTTCTCCTTTCCAACTCATTTATGGGATGGAGGAAATCTTTCCCATAGAGTGCCAAATTCTCTCTCTTAAGTTGGCAGTGGAATTACTACCTGAAACTACTCCACTTGAAGAACGTCTCCTATATCTCAAGCAACTCGATGAGCAACGTCAAGATGTAGCCTTGGACAACGAAGCTCACAAACAATGTGTCAAGTGTCAGTATGATCGATCCATCTGCCCTAGAGTTTTCTCAGAAGGTGATATTGTCCTAGTCTATGACCAAGATAAATATCCCTTGGGGGCAGGAAAATTCAAACCCATGTGGTTCGGAGCATTCATTGTTAAGAAATTTTTAGAAAAGGGATCCTATACAGGGAAGGCTTCCGACCGCACCCTAGCACAGAGAATTAAGGACACTTACAATGATTTAGAAAAGGGAACGTGAGGCTACATGGTAGCTTCCATACAAAATGGAACAGTGTGCATGGCTTACCATTTGATCACAGGAAAGCTTGTGAAAAAGAACAAACCTACACAGGTCAGAGGATTTGTTGTTGACATCACCGGGAAATGTGTAGAAGGACTCCAGATGAACTAGGCGAAGTACTTGGTCAACCAGCTGGAATTAGACTACCGCGAAGCTCAGGATTAGGGCTATGAGTTCCACTTTAGCT
>CBVK0100581723.1:0-11550 GCA_900067695.1 Picea abies
AAGAAGATGATTACAATGAGGCTCTAAAGGCCTTTTTACAATAAGCAGGAATGTCAAAAAACCCTAGACATCCAAAAACCTAACCCTAGTAGATGAAGCACCAAAAGTCATGTGGGCCCCGTTTGGGTAAGTTAGTACATCAACTTCCTGGGGTCGTAACTTTTGCCTACGATCTCCATTTTAGGCATATGATAGCCCATTGGAAAGGTATCGTCGAGGATATTCATTTTAGGTGCAATATGGAAGGAATTTTAATATTGAAAACATGTTTTCCCAAAAAACATCGTTTAGGGCCTCAAAACAACTCCGAAAGTGAAAACTGCTAAAAATAGTAAATTACCAAAATTGCCAGAAAACTATCTTGAGCCAGTTGGAAAAGGTGGGCCACCAATATCCACCTAGATAACCAACTCACTGGTGTGTTACATTTTCTTCCATACAATGCCTCAAATGGACTCATTTTCAATGAGGCCTGATACCCATTGTTGTAGGCAAATTCAACTAAATGAATATAATCTTCTCACTTTGATGGTTGATCCATCAGATACATCCTAAGCTTGTCCTCAATTATCCTGTTAGACCTTTATTTTTTCCCATATGACTCTCGATGATATGTTTTACTAAGATTTAAATTTGTCCCAAAGCCCTTGAACAAACCCTTCCAAAAATTGGAAGTAAACTTTGGATCTTTGTCTGAAACTATTATCTTAGGCACTCCATGTAGGCTAGAAAAATCTCTCATATAAATTTTTGCAATATTTGTTTCCTTGTGTGTAGTCTTTACTGGAATGAAATGTGCTTCTTTATTCAACTTATCCACCACAACCATGATGGAATCATGTTTCTTCACTGTTATGGGCAACTTAGTAATAAAATCAGGTGTAACTACTTCCCACTTCCATTTTGGAATGGGAAATGGCTGTAGAAAACCTGTTGGGTGTCTATGTTTTGTCTTTACCTTTTGACATTCTAGACATCTGGCTATGTAATTAGCCACTTCTTCCTTCATTCCTGGAAAAAACATATTGGCTTCTTACTGCTGCAATTGTTTTCTGATATCCCGGGTGCCCAACATATGGCACATTGTGCATCTCCTTCAGCATTGCCTTTTTCAACTCCCCGGAATTCAACACATACACCTTACCTTTGTACATGATAATTACATATTCTTTCCATGCATAGTAATTAAATTTCTACTAAAAATTACCTTGTTGTAACGTCTCTTTTATTTTTAAATAATTTTGATCTGAATTTGTTGTTGCAACAATTTTGTCTTTTAGATTTGTCTCATACATGCTAAGGGTTGCAATATGTGCTTCATGAGCTCTCCTTCTAAGCGCATCGACCACTTTATTTTCCTTTCCCTTTATATGCTTAATTTCAAAGTCATATTCACTCAGAAATTCCATCCATCTAGTTTTCCTAGCATTTAGTGTTGGTTTTCCAAACAAATGCTTCAGACCACAATGGTCTATCCTTAGCTCAAATTTGTTACCCATAAGGTAATGCCTCCACATTTTTAATGTCTGTATAATCATTGCTAACTCCAAGTCATGTGTAGCATAATTCCTCTCATGCTCTTTTAATTGTCTAGAATCATAGCATAGCACATGGTCCCTTTGACTAAGAACTCCATTGATTCCTTCCTTGCATGCATCAGTGCACACAACAAAATATTCATTTGGATATGCAATCTTCAAGATTTGCTACCTTGTCAATATTCCCTTCAACTATTGAAAACTCTCTTCACACTTGGAATTCCATTCGAACTTCATTCCCTTCTTTTGCAAAGAAGTGTTTGGACTTGCAATCTTTGAGAAACCTTTTATGAATTTTCATTAATAACTGGAAAGACCCATGAATGATCTGACGCCTGTCACATTCTCTAGTGTCGGCCATCCTTTAATGCCCTCTCTTCTCAAGGTAAACTACTATCCCTGTTGTTGACATTATATGCCCCAAGTAGTGAATATTCTTTTGATAAAAGATGCACTTACTTAGCTTAGCATATAATTTGTGCTCTCTTAAAACTTGCAACACCATTCTTAAATGTGTCTCATGGTCCTCTTATGATTTAGAGTAGACAAGGATATCATCTAGGAACAGAATCACAAACTTGTCCAGGTATTCCTTGAACACTCCATTCATCAGACACGTAAAAAATGTTGGGGTATTTGATAGCCCAAATGGAATTACCGTGAATTCATAATACCCATATCTTTTCTTGAATGTTGTCTTGTTGATGTCTTCTTCATTTATCCTTACTTGATAATAACCTGATCTCAAGTCAATCTTGGAAAATATTCTTGCACCCTTCAACTGATCAAACAAATTGTCAATTTTGGGAAAAGGATACTTGTTCTTTATGGTAACCCTATCAAGATGTCTAAAATCAATACACAACCTTAAGGTTCCATCCTTCTTCTTCACAAAAAGGACCTGGGCTCCCCAAGGTGACACATTTGGGTGTATATACCCCTTTTTTAACAACTCTTCAAGCTGCATATATAAATCCTTCAATTTTGTTGTACCCATTATGTATAGTGTCTTAGACATTGGGGCATATCCTAGCACTAAATCAATAGAGAAATCAATGTCTCTCTTGGGTGGCAATCCTGGAATTTCTCTAAAAAAATATTCAAAATTCCTCAAGACCGGATGGTCTTCAATGCTTGCCACTTTATCTTTGGCTACCTCCTCCATATGGGCTGCAAACATCTGACATCCCTTCATGAATATCTTCTTCAACTACATAGCTGAAATCTCACTAACAACTACAGCTCTTGGAATTCCTTGAATCTTTCCTTTCTTCCCTTATTCATCAAGACATGTGATTCTCTTTTTGTAACAATCTAGGACAGCATGATGTTTCTCCAACCAATCCATCCGAATTAGACAACCATATGAACCCAATGGTATGACATTTACATCTACCTTTGTGGTGAGTCCATTCATTTCTATTCGACAATCTTTAACCAACTCATCGATCTTTCTCTTAGCCCCCATGGCTAACTGGACTAACCAAGATTTCTTATTTTTTTTTCTTTGCAAGTGAAATCTTTCAACAATGTTAGCATTTATGTAACTATGGCTAGCTCTGGAATCAATTAAAATTTCTATGGGATGGTTATCAATCTCACCTTCCACTTCGATCATGGGGGATTGATATTATGCCTACTTATTGTCCAAGGCATCATAAATACTTGGCATGCTTCCTCCCATGTATTTCAATGTTTCATCCTCCTTAATGTTGTGGACAGTCCTCATTCTTTCTCTTTTATGAGGGAAGTCCCTATATAAGTGATTCCCCTCACATCCCCAACATTGAACGGGGTGTTTCCTTGGCCTTTTCCCAAATGAATCTGCATTCTTTTACTCATTTTGGGCTACTTGACCTTGTTGATTTTCTTGGAAGTTATTTCTAAAAAAGGGTGGCTGAAAATCTTTCTTCCTTTGATTCTTTTTCCCTTTCATCTTGTCATTCCAAGCCTTTTGGAACACATGCCTTCCTTTGCTTTGTTCATAAAGGTGCCTTTCTCTCCCTATGGTTTCCTCCAAGGTCTTAGGGTTATCATATTGAATATTGTCAATATAGAAGGAGGGTAACCCACTTAGAAACCTTTGGATTTTATCCTTCTCATCCTTGATGAAGTCAACATAATTCAACAGTTCAAAGAACCACTTCTCATATTCCTCCATTGTCATGGTTCCCAACTTTAGTTCAAAGAACTCTTTCATATTTCTCTCAAAGTAATGCTCAGACAAATATTTCTCTTGTAAATATCCTTTGAATTGCCTCCATGAGATCCTTTTCTCATCGAGGTTATTGGCTTGCTTAAGTTGATCCCACCGCATGGTTACCTTTCCTTGCAAGTGGTAGGTGGCAATTCTAGATTCTACTGAGGATGGGTAATCATGCAGCTGGAAATATTTCTTCATTTACAATAGCCAGGCCTCTACCTCTTATCCTTTCATTTGCTCACCATTGAAAGTAGGTGGATTGATTTTCCTGAGTTTACCTTGCAAGATGTCTGCATCTGGCCTTATTCTTTGCCGTCGAACAAGAGACACACTTGGGCTTCTCCCTATCCCTAGGCTTGCATGATTTCTTCTAGCGGAATACCTTGGAGAATGATGGCACCTACTCATGCTTCTTGAATGCATATCATTTCCATGATCATATCTTTTTCTATGGGATCTAGATGTTGATACTTGTCTATCACTCGTTGCTTGCTTGGTGCCAGAATATTTCTTAACTTACTTATCCAACATGTTCAAGCTCTGAATTATCTCTTGGCTCTGCCTTCATAATCCTTTCATTATCATCCCTGTAGCTCTGCACTTCCCTATGCATACTTCTCATAGTGACAGGGTGTTTCTTATCTCTTATTCCATTTGACTATGTCTCAGCATTCCCCATGATGATATGAAAACCTGTGATCTCATCCTCATGGTTGTAAGATCCTTGAGCATCTTCCATGACTCTAGTCCTCATATAAGAACTAAAGTTTCTTTATGTACCTCTAATTCTACAAGAGATGTGCATAAAATAATTACTATTAGAAATATGCATAGCATAAAACATTTCATCATATAGGATACAACTTATATCTTCATCAATTTATGAAGGACATATTGCACCAACTCAAATTTTGATTTTCTTGATGCATTCCTCCCTGAAACAACTTCCCAAAAACTGAAAAATTTCTCAAAATTGAGCTCTGGTTTGAAAGTTATAGCCTTCCAAAGTTTTTTAGGGCGTCTTTGGCCAATGGCCATCCCCTTCACCACATGGAATCCACATAGCTTTAATTATCTCATGCCATCTGACATGGCATGGTCATGACCTAGGTCATCATCCACTAATGATGAAGTGGTTGCAGGTTGGAAGGAATATCTCTTGGTCTTCACGAATACCAGGCCTTCGGCCCCTCCGTCGTTCTTGTATAGGTCTGCAACTTCCCCAGAGTTCCGAAGTTTGAACAACTCCTTCCACTTTTGAATCTATGGTGGATATTTTATCCACCCTTGGATCTGATGGCTAAGGTTCATATGTTCTTAACACAGCTTAAACTTGACAAGGAGGGGAGGTTCCATGATTAAATCACAACCAAACCCATGACGCCACATGGAACTACCTAGATGCGACACATCATCATGGAGTATGTGCCCTATCTAACCAAGGTTGGACACCACACACCGACACTTCAGCGCTTAACACACCATCCTATATCCTCAAATCTCTCGGAGTCCCAGAGTTCCAAATTTTTAGAACTCCCTCTGTGTACTCTGGCCTTCGACACTTAACACATATTCTTGTATCTTCAAATCTCTTGGAGTCCCGGAGTTCTGAAATTCCTTGCCACCTACTTTCGGCCTTTGGCTCTCAGTGCTTTGGTGTTTATTGTATCTTCCTATATCTTTGAATATCCCAGAGTCCCAAAGTTTCAAAGTTCTAGAACTCTTGCCACATACTCCGGCCTTCAACGCTTCAACATTTGGCCTATGCACCAACATGTCAAATCTCTCGTAGTCTTGGAGTTCTGAAGTTCTGAAGTTTTGGAATTCCTCACCACGTATTCTAGCCTTCAACCTTTGGGATATTCTTAACCCTTTTACCTTACATTTCTCGGAGTAAGACTTTGTTGAAGTGTTTACGTTGTCCTTCCACTAGTTGATCGAACAATTGAGAAAATATCCCAACGGATCCTTGATCTGCGGTCCACATTTCTCCCAAATTCCTTGCCTCAATTTGATCGTTAATAGTACTTCTTACTCTATCCTTCCACTATACATGATATAACAGTTGAGAGAGATCCCGAAGGACCCATAGATCAATGGCTTGCATTGGTTCATGATTTTGGAGTTCGAGGATTCTAACCGTTCCAAACTCTGAATGACTATAAATCGCATTTGATAGTTAGGAAGGGTCCCGAAGGATCCTTATATCTATGGCTTGCGTTACTCCATGACTTCACATCCCTTGCAAGTCTTAACCCATTTAAGTCTCAAAGGTTTACCTATCGGAAAGGTCATAAAGCATGGATGACTACTTGTTTTCGATTAAAGGTACCAGTTACCCTATCCTTCCACTATACTCGATATAAAAGTCGAGAAGGGTCCCGAAGGATCCTTCAATCTATGACCCACGTCACTTTGCAGCTTCAACATTCAGGGATTCTGGTCGTTTAACACCTTTTTACTCCTAGTGTGGGTCAGCGCTGAATTTTACCGTAGTGTATATCCAATGGTCAGGAAGGATTTCAAAGATCCTTAGATCTACGGCTCACATTACTTCATGACTAAAAATATATTCAAGGTTTAATGATAAGGTGGATTCCATGATAGCGGATAACAAACCGCGAGTTGTCTGTCAAACTCTTTGATAACCGTGTCAACAGGTTGCCTTCGGTAGGATTAGAGTGTTGTGAAGTTATAAAATCCCAGAGCTCTAGACCTCCGAAGTCCCAAAGCCTGGAAGGCTTAGCCCTCTTTCACAACCCCTGATTTAATCCTGGTTGTTGATCCCATCAACCTTTCAAATGGTCGAATCCTCAGCAATTTTTAAATTTATCATGATGAATCTTAACCGTCGATTCTTGAAACTACCTGTAACTCTATAGGCGACCATTAAAACTCAAATTTTGACCATTCCAGGTCGAATTTTGATCTACAACTTCACCTCTCTACTCCATTAACCCTCTCAAACTGTCTGAATTCATTAAATATCATATTTCTCTCACGAAAATTGGGGATTTATCTCTAAAATCTATGTTCTTCCCCCAAATTGATCACAGACGAAATCTGCAATAACGAATTTCTTGAATTCACAACTATCTTGTCCCATCCAAGCCCGTTGTTTGAACCGGAAGCTCTGATACCATAATCTCAGCCCATCTGAGTGACATTATGGAGTGGAAAACTCTTAAAAACAAAAAATCCTGCTAGCTAATTAATTCATTTACAGTTAGTTGATTTCTTGTAGCTTACAACTACAAAATTAAAACAAATTTAGCTATTGTCCAAAACCACAAAATAGAAGCATCTACAACATGCTAATAATCAACATGAAATGCAGCTAAAAAACTCATCACAACAGCATATAAATCACTTCCAAATACACAGAGTTCATGCACATCAATTAAAGACATAATTTAATACAACAAGAAGATAAAACACTTATGTTTTCATAGAAGTTGTGTAATGAGTTGCTTGGGACGAAATTTCCAACCAACCATAGAATGAATGTTCCAAATCTCAACAGCTGGTCACCTCCAAGCTGAGACTAGCGATCCACAAAAGAGGGTGGTCTCTCACAATCCACTCACAACTCATAAAACTCTCAACCCAACTAATATTCTCCTACAACTATCTTGATTTTCCACTAGCTCTCTTCCTCTTGACCTGTCCAACCCAAGGAATGTACCCCTTCAATGATCTCAGTCCCTCAGGCGTCCCATTCATTTATTAGGTTCTCTATGGCACAGGTAGCTGAGAACTCAAGGGAAATTGCTGCTAGTAAAATAACTAGCAAACCAACAACAAACACTTGTTGTTTTAGTGCAACTCACACAAGAGTTCAGCCTTCATGCCTGGAAACCTGGTTCTTCAGTTTTCCAGCTCCAATTCACTCCAATTACACTCCAACTTGCTCTATAAGTCGTTGTCCATGGTTGCATCAGCTTCAAGCTCTGTTTCTTTGGATATCTTTTCTTGACTGACACTCTTCCCCAAGATGATTGTGCTCAACCCCCATGTGCCCAATAAGTTTGGAATGTGACCACTCACACCCACCCTCTTACATGTATTCAATGATTGTCTTTGGGAACACTCAATCATAAATACAAAGGTTCATATACAAATATCAAATTTAGGAAAATGGGTTAAATAAATATACATGGGTAATTTCTCCCTTGGAACTCTCTTGGCCATTATCCTAGACACTCCCCCCTCTTGTGGATTAATTTAGCCCCCATCTCTTATCCATGTCCCCTTAACAGTCTACATCACATTTTATTATTAATAAAACAAGGAAATACAATTCACATATTACATCGCTTGGTCGTAGCCACATATTATATCTACATAAGCATTAATTAAACTGAGGATTATAGTGGGGATGTTACAGGGCTGCTAGATACAACATGTTGAAGTTTCATCCCAATTAATATTTGTTGCCCTAATCGCTACAGGGACACTCTATACCCTATTACACATATTGAATGTGCCCAGAAATTTAATTTAGCTCCATGAATGTGTTCTATGGCTCAAATATTTCCATATACTTCTCTTGTGCCTCAATCTAATTCCGGAATAGAAAGTTATGGCCCTTGGAAATTAACTGGGTCTTAAAATTTACCCCTCACTGTTTGACCTGTAAATCCCTCATAATAATTTCGATTCATGAATGGAACACACCGTTAGAAAGTTATCATCGAGATCTTTCATTTATATTGAAAAATACACTCCTTAGGCACATTGTTTTTGAGTAGCTAAAAATATTGTTTAGGGATTCAAAAATTCCCTGGAAAAACATAACCTGGAAAACATCGATTTTTTTTAATAATTTTCATTAATTTTATAATAAATTTAGTCTCATATGCTGACTAGAATGTTGATGTGGCATCTGAATCCACACGGCATCTTGAGTTGGTGCCATGTCAACCCCTGTGCTCTCATCGTTTCCCTGTCGGCCTCGGTCTTATTCGATCTTTTACCTTTCCTCTTTCTTTACCCCCACTGGTGCACATTAGTTAAATATCCAAGCCCCACATCCCTTGGCTACCATGTGGCACCTTTATATTGGGCTGCGGGAATGGGTAGGTCCCATCCCATGCCCATTCTCCATGTGCATTCAAAGTTTTGCCTACTGACCATTAACCGAAGGGGGGAGAGGCCGCAAAACCTAACCATGATTAAGACCGTGGTGACATGTCGCACCCTGGCGCATTGCATTCCCCCGACCTGTGGTTAACGTAACAACCCCATATCCCCACACAATTAGCATGGGGTTGTCGTGTGTTTGGGTTTCGGAGTTTCACCGGGTAGGAGGGTGATGCCTCCAAGGCGCCAATTCGCATGCCACCTCTGTTGCCCTGCCATCGTGGCCTAGCCACTGTGGAGGTACACATCACCACTCAACCACATCATCTAACACGCACCCTCCATGTCAGGCTGATCACGTCATGGTACAAAAAATTCCCAATTTCCCCTATTTTGAAATTTTCCCAATTTGTCCAAAAACACCCAAATTACTTCATTTTGAAATTTCTTTTCCAAGTTGCCATGGAAAATTTGCACCTAGCTTCGTGTGGCTAATTTTTGTATTGTGAATAACAATTTAACTTTTGCACACAAATTTTGACCTCCTCCACATTGAATTCTCCATAATTTAACTGTAGGATTTGGGGCTTTTTCCCAATAATGTTTGATTTCTCCCAATTTCACCATGGGTGCTCTGTAAATTTTCCAATTTCAGCCATCTACAAGCCCGATTTTTCCCAATTTGAGATTAAATTTGGTAATTTTAATTCTTGGGTTAGATTATTCCATATATCCATGAAATTTTTCCAATTTCAATGTAAAAGAAATTTGTCAAACAATTTGCAAACGAACTCTTCCTGACATTCTATCAAACAATTTTCTTGCAAACTCTGTAATTTCACTTATGCGCTCTACTAAATGGTCCATGTAGGCTCAATGCTGTAAATTGGAGTTCTAATACCACATTGTAGCATACCCAGTGCCTTGTTGGGCAATGCCACATCCAAATTCTAAATTATGATACCATTAATTTTACTGTTATGTTCTGCATATGAATAGAGTTAAGAGGAATAACAATAAAAATTTATAAACACAATTATCACATAGATTCCATAACAAAACCCATAATTATACACACAATAAATAAAATAAAATCATGAAAGACACTTATCTCATGAAATAAACAACAATTGCATTCAGACCTTCCATGTTCCTTCCAACCATAGACCACACTAATCATAATCTTAACAATGGGTCACCCTCGAGCTGGGGATAAACTCTACTAGGGAAAAGGGAGTCTTAAGCCAGTCTAAGGTCTAATAATTTGCAGAATCGCTCAGTCCAAGGTGCCCAACTGTTGCACCTAGCCTATAGTCTATCATTCCCCACATGCATGTCCCACCTCAGGAAGTGTGCCCCTTCTTTGCTCAATAGTCCCTCGGCTACCCCACTTCCCTTCCAGGGCTTCAACAACAGGACATATAGGAAGTCTCAAATCCCTGTAGATATTTCCCAGTGCACCAGGGAACAATTTCGAGTAGTTTCTCACCCAAAGAAAACTACTCACAGGCCTGACAACCCACCTTTTCATCATACATGCCTAATAACCTACCTCTTCAACCTACAATAATACCAAGTAACAGTATCGATGGTAGCATGGATGAGTGAATGGTAAGAGTGATGAATGAATCCTAGCCAAAAGATGGGGAATTACATTATATCCCCAAATATATATGCATGTGTCCTTTAAGACACATGGCACCCAAGCTGGGACTCCCTTGTCCCTACTTTAGAAACTTAGGATATATTCATATCCATAAATTTAGCTTTAAGGAATATTAATATAATATTCCATTGGGATTAAGTCCCCTTAGATTAGCCCCTTTCATAGAATCCTAGCCCCTTTTCCATTTCTAGTGGAGTTTACCCCCCCATACTCATTTGTAGGTCAATTTGCAATAGTGATGTACTTTATTAATGATATGAGTGTTTACATATTACAATAATAGGCTCACATGCCTTTAGCATCTAGGCTCTCTAGCCTAATAATCACATAAGACTTTTGACCTATAACAAACTGGCTCACCATCCTATAAAACATATTTACATTTACAACTGGGGATTGAACTTGGGTATTACATTAATTTACTGTTATTGTAGCCACCCAGTGCAGGACTTCTTTTTAAATAATACATCGCAAAAATCACTTATGTTTCAGGGTGCTACCCCTCATCAATGGCCAGACAATGTTGTACATTCTATATGCCAACATCAAAGGGCCTAAGAAATCATATTAAGTTATGGCTATTGTAGCCACCCAGTCCAGGACCCCTTTTCAATTAATACATCACATAACTCACACCTTTTTCGAGGCATTGCCCCTCATCAGTGGCTAGACAATGTTGTGTGTTTTGTATGCAAAGGGCGTAAGGGACTATAGAGCAAAGAAAGTGGTACACTACCTTGGGTGGTGTAGACTAGGGGGAAAAAATATTCTTGGTTTGAACTGCTACCAAAATTATAAAATGTAAAATTATTATGGGTGGAATCACGAAGGTGGGTTACACTTTCGTGACAAACAGGTCTCCAAAATTTCGAAAAACATTTTTTCGGCCAAACTAATAATATGTTTCGGCCGAAAGATATTATTTTCGGCCGAACTATTTTTCGGCCTAAACAATAAACATCAAATCGAATGGTGCAATAACCGCCCCCTCGATTTGCATGTAGAAATTTGGTCGGCCGGATATTTTCTTTCCGGCAATACGTTTTCGGCTGAAAGATAGT
>CBVK0100581724.1:0-11549 GCA_900067695.1 Picea abies
AACCGCTCTTCCGATCTCACAGTTTTGAAAGTTGATCTGCGGTGGCATTTTCTTCTCTGTAGATGTGAGAGGCAGTTAGGCTCTTGAAGAAACTTTTGGCTTCTATAGTTCGCTCTTTCCAGCATTCTAGAGCTGCTGATCGAAGGTCAGCCTTGTCATTTATCCAGTCGATAATGACTTTGGAATCTCCAAGAAGAAGCAAGCCATCGATGTTCAGCCTCTGAGCCAGAATTAGGGAAGCCCAAGCCCCCAAAAGTTTGGCTTTGGTGTTGGTTCCTTGTCCTCCGTTGAGAGACCATCTATAGGAGGTATGAGCGCTGATATGGATGTGGCCTCCTGCCCCGCAAAGTGAACCTCCTAATTGGGCTGCTCCGTCAAACTAGGCGATAGCTTTATCAAATGGGAGAGTTGTAGAAGATCTGCGGACTTTCTGGGCGAAGTTGGGGGGGGAAGGGTGGTCGACAGCAGAAAGTATGAGGCTTGTCACCATATTAACCGAGGGGGGTTTATCATCAAATATGGCAGCATTTCTTGTCAACCAAACCTTCCAGCAGACCGTGGCTAGCAGCGAGGGGTAGAGCTGGTGTTTTGTGCACCAAGAGCTGAAGCAGGAGTACGTTGAAGGTCCTAGCCACTGTTCAATTAGTTTTAATGATTCTATGACGTGAAGCCAGACTTGCCGGGTAAAATTGCAGCTCACAAAGAGGTGAAAAGTTGTTTCTTTCTCCTCCTTACACAGAATGCAGCGATTTGGGCCTGACCAACCCCTGCTCTAAAGAATGTCCCAGACCAAGATTTTATTCTCTGTCAATAGCCAAGTAAAGAGTTTTAGTTTCAGTGGGCAATTCCACTTCCACAGGCGTGTGCACCAGGTCTGTTCTCGGATGGGCCAGATCTCCTCTGTCAAAGCTTTGTAGATATTTTGGACTGATATGACTCCCGATTTATCGCCTCCTGTCCAGATTAGAGTGTACGGTCGCTCTTGTAGACGGATTCCAGCTTCTTTTAGGTGATGTGTGTAGCAGTTCCATTCAGCCGAGAGTTCTCTGTCAAGATTCAGTGTGGAGCTAGAGACCCAGGATTCACCAAGTGATCTGCTGCTGAGCTGTGCTTTTAAGTGAAAAAGATAGTGTATGCCTAAGTTATGTAAGCAATCCAGCAATTTAGAAGAGAGCAGGGCTTTTTTACCCAATCCAAGGATATCATCTTTACCTATTTCAATAGCAGTACCATTGTCGGGTAGCCATGCTATCCAGTGTAGGAGAATCGGTAGCGACTTTAGAAGGTGCTTCCATGTTTGTGAGCCCCCCGATGGAGAGGTGGTGGCGGTTCTGAGCCAATAATGAACCGGCATATGGGATAAATATTTGTCTTTTATAAGGTTGTTCAATATGCCTGGTACCATCAAGAGACGCCAAAGAGTGTTTGCTGAGAGGGCAAGATAGGTGAGGTGCAGATTTCTCAGGCCCCAGCCTCCAAGAATTTTTGGCTTTGAAAGGGTTTCCCACCTACAAAGATGACTGCCTCTATTATGTTTGCTGCCTTTCCAGAGGAAGGCAAAGATCATCTTGCGGAGCTTTGTTAGCACCGATTGCGAGATGTGTGCCAGAGTCATCCAATACATCGGGAGGCTTTCAAGAACTGCCTTTATCAAAATGTATCTGCCGCCCAAGGATAAACATTTGTTACACCAGTGTTGAATTCTGCGTTCAAAAATTTCATATAACCAGCACCAGTCCTTTGCTTTGTAGCTAGAAGGTTTGATAAGGTAACCAAGATAGTTGAAGCCCGCCTTTAGGTCTCGATAATCAATGCTGTAAAGAGTTTTTAACTCAGACAGGAAATCTTCCTTTGCACCTGTAGCCAAGAACAGTGACTTCTGAAAATTTATTTTTAGGCCTGTAACAGAGCAGAAAACGTTTAGCACATTAAAAATTTCTGTCCATTCAGACAATGAGTCCGATGTCATAATAATTATGTCATCTATGAAGAGCAGGTGTAATATTTGGGTTAGTCTAGAAGCTCTGATTCCCGTGAGCGAGCCAGCTAATTTACTTTTTTTTAACAAGATACTGAGGCATTCCAAGACCAGAATAAAAAGTAGGGGTGAGAGGGGGCATCCCTGTCACAGTCCTCTTTCGCTGTGGAAGGTTTTTGTAGCCTCGCCGTTGATTAAAACTGCCAGGGTGGTTGTGGTTATGCAGCCCATCATCCACTTTGTAGTGTCTGCCCCAAATCCACATCGGAGAAGTATGAGATGTAGGAAGTTCCAGTTTCACAGTCAAAACCCTGTTTGAGGTCCAGTTTTAAGAGGATGGCCGGTAAATGTTTTGTTTTGATGTTGTGTAAGCACTCCTGTACAGTGCCTATTGCGTCGAGGATTTGTCTTCCCTTGAGAAAACCAAGTTGCTCCGTTGCCAGTGCCCGAGAGAGATGAGGGTGAATCCTGTTGGCGATGATTTTGGTGATGATCTTATAGCTGAGATTACATAGCGAGATTGGTCGGTAATCTGAGAACTCCCGGGGATGGTTCTGTTTTGGAATTAGGACAATAAAAGTATTGTTTAATTGTTTTTTGACCGACCCTCTGATCCTTGAATCCTCAACAGCTTCCAGCAGATCTTGGCCCATTAAGTCGAAATAATGGATGTAGAGTTCCACGGTCCATCCATCGAGACCGGGGCTTTTTTCTTTTTTGAAACCTTTTAATACCTCGTATAATTTCTCTGTTGTGCAGGGAGCTTCCATAGCTCTCGCCTCTTCTTCAGTGATCATCTGTGGAAAGAGTTGGGCTAATTCGATTTGATCCTAAATGGAGAGGTGCGCCTCTTCTTTAAAAAAAGTCTTGTAATGTTTGTGGGCCTCTTGTTTTATGTCCTCTATCTGGTGAGCGGTACTCCCATCCTCTGCCTCAATATCCCAAATGTACTTTTTATTTCTATGCTGGTTGGCAAAACGATGGAAGAACCGAGTATTGCTGTCACCACTGGAGAGCCAGAGCGCTCGACTCTTAAGTCACCATCTATTCTCTTCTGCCTGGAGAATGTGATGTTTGTTTGTCTCTAAAGAATTTATTTTTGCTCCAATATCCGTCTGCTAGTTGTAGCTCGCCCTTTGTCTATATAAAATGGAAAGTTGATTTTCAATTCTGTTCATTATGGTTGTGTCCTGTGCTTTTTTTGCTTTCAGCCAATCGATTGAAAGAGCTCTTAGGTTCTTTAATTTTCTGACCAGGTTACCCTGTGCGTCCCTTGGTATCAAGTGGGAGGCGTCCGTCCAGGCCTTTTTGACTAATTGGTCAAAAGTGGGCTCCAGCAACCAGGTCGTGTTGAATTTAAACGGGTAGCTCATCCCCAATTTTGCTTGTCCAAGCTGGAGGCAGAAGGGAGTATGGTCGGATAGGTATGGCAAGTCGATCCAGGCCCGGGCCGTGTACAAAGGATTTAGCATATCTTCTGAAATTAAAAATCGATCCAGGCATTTTTCAATTCTGTGGGAGTCTGATCTTCCATTACGCCAAGTGGGGAGTAAATCTGATGGTGCCAAGTCCACTAAAGCGTTTTTTGTGAGTAGTGATGTGAAGAGGGTCGCTAGCGAATCAATTCTTGCACTGTCGCCCCAGATCTCCAAAGAGTTTAGTGTGAAGTTCAAATTGCCCCCTATAATGAGGTTTTTATAGCCAGCAGGCCCAGGTGGTCGAGCTTTTCCCAAAATTGTCTGCGGTTCAGACAGGGGCCGTATGTATTGAGCAAGTCTATGGTGGTGTTGAGTTCAAAACAGGTGCCGGTGAGGAGGATTCCTCTCGGACTCAGCAGCAGAGTGAAATCAAAGTGTGATGGATCCTAAGCCGCCAAGAGACCGCCAGAGTTTCCCAAGGAGCTAGTCGTGCAGACCATCCAGTCGGGTCTGAGTGTTGTAAGAAAATTTCTTGCCACTTCAGCTTCTACCATCGTTTCTTGCAGGAAGACGACTGTCGGTCTGTATTTGTCAAGAAGACGTCTCATGGAGGCTATTTTCAAGAGTCCTCTAACCCCTCTGATGTTGAGGGAAATAAGTATCATGATTTTGCCTGTGCTTGGGCTTTAACTCCTCTAAGTGCCCGGTTGGTGTGTTCAGTAGGTTGTGAGGCTGAGCTTGATGCCTCTGTGCCTTCCTTTTTCCTTGCGCTACGTGTTTTGAGGGGTGAGATCTCCGAGCCCAATCCTCTGGACCAAGAGGGGGCTGTAGCTATGTGCTCTTTCACTCTCGAGGTCGAAGGAGTAATGTCAATAGATGTCGTGGGTGAGGTGAGGAGTTTTCCAAGGTACAACGGTATGGGGAGGGAGTCAAATGGTAGAGGGGAAGCAGGTATAGCGGTATGTATCAGTTGGTCCAGGTCTTGAGCCATAAGTGGTTGTTCTGTGTAGCCTGGAGGAGGGGGGGATTCATTTTCCGGGGGTTCGGATTCAGTAAGTGATTGTGTAGAAGTGGGGTCGTTGAGGGGGGAGGGGTTATGCAAGGGAGGGGAGGAGTGGATTGTGGTAGACTCAAGCATCTCTGGTTGTGGTGTCAAGGCGGCAGGCGGCATTGGAGAATCTGTAGGGTCACTAGGAGGAGCCGGTTGCAATGAGTTTGTGGACTCTATGTTTATGGAGAGTCTCTCCCAAGAAGATAGAGTTTTATAAAGCGAGGGGCAGAGGAGCTTTATCTTTCTTACCAATGTGTTGTCTTGTGAATCTGTGTCCAAAGCTCGTTGTTGTGGCGGAAAATGGAGCATCTGAACGGGATCCCTAGATAATCCAGTCTTTGGGCGAATAGGTGACCTCTCCAGTCTATGTTCAGGACCTCCGGAAAGACCTTGACATTGTGTTATGTGCGAGGATATATATTTCCCATGGAATACGAGATTCCTTACCTTTAAACCTAACTATTTTGAAAAAAATATATATATTTACTATTAAATATGGACTATGCTTTATATTATACTTCATCATATAAATATTGTACTTATTATAAAATTATATATTTCCATACATTTTAAGGTGAGTGCATTCATGGATAAAAGTAATAAATATTACATAAAAGACAATATACACCATTAAATCTCAAACTCTTCAAAATCAACCATGTATATTCCATTTAACTAAACTTTATCAAGTCTTTTAATAAATTTGTTAACTTATTAGAAATATTAAACTTATAATTTTTTTTAATCTTATATATAAAAGATTTTAAAAAACTTGTCAAACTGGTTAGAAACATTAAACTTATAATTATTTTTTAATCTTATAAACTTATAACTTTTTTTTATTCTTATATATATGAATTTTTGAAAAGTATTTTAATAAACTTGTCAATCTATTACAAATATTAAATTTATATATATTTTTAAATCTCATATATGTACAATATTGGTATATGTACAAGATTTGAGTAAAAATCTATAACTTCAATTTTTTAAACCATTATCAAGCTTATATTTTAAAATAAATAACTATTTAGTTTATAAAAAAAATTAATCTTATATATATATATACAAAATGTATATATGTACAAGATTTGAGTAGAAACCTATAGCATCAATCTTTCAAACAAAAATAGTTTAAGAATTTTCAATTTTTCAAATATATCAAATTTATATTTTAAAATAAATAACTAAGTAAAAGAATTTATTATATCATGTTAATTAATTAGTCTATTTCTTAGTAATGTTAAATTGTAATTAAGGATAATATCTTAATTTATATATGTGTTTAAAATTTATTGTCTTTCTTGTAAATATTATCTAAGTTGAAACCACTTTTTTATTTGGAATGATATTTAAAAATGATTTTAATTAGATATAAAATTAACCTAATCAAAATTGGACAATTAAATTTAATAAACTTCCATACCTCAAAATTGGTAAAGGGAACATTATAAGGATTCCAATGATACCACCTTTCTGTTTGGAGTGATATTTAAAAATGATTTTAATTAGATATAAAACTAACCTACTCAAAATTGGACAATTAAATTTAATAAACTTCCATACCTCAAAATTGATAAAGGGAACATTATAAGGAATCCAATGATATTATAAGGAATCCAATGATAAATTTATTATTATGGTTATTACATTTTTCATATTTCATAAGTTTTTTTTATATACCAAGAAAATTCTCATCAATGAGATGGAGAGTCAAATTGGAGAGACTACCCCTATAAACCTAGGCAGAGCCCAAAAACCCATAAACCATACTAAGCAAGTAATCAAAATTTCAAACCTCAGTGGGGCCATATAATGGAAGACAATATCTTCCCCAAAAGGACGTCCACAAAAGAACTTTTAAATTCATTCAATATTAAAACCTTCTCAAGAAGAAGTTCCATATAAGTAGACTCCTTATTGAAAAAACATTTAAGACTTTTCAATACACTAGAATTTCCAATTAAAATCAATCTAAAACATTTTCAAATAAGTGAAGAAATTTAAAGGTTTAATGGTAAGGTTAACAAAACACTAATACAAAACTTTGATAAACTCAAAGGATGTTATGTGAGAATTTCAAAGAGTGTCACATAGAAAGATAAAAAAAAAAGGTTACATGCTTAGTTCATTTTATCAAAACAATTCAATGTTTATCTCCTAGAACTCAAGATAACTTAACTTAAATTTTATAAATCACTTTAGTCCAAGTTAGTCCAAGAGTATGGGATGGTTCCTTAAATTTTATAAGTCACATTAGTCCAAGAGTATAGGATGGTTCTAGATTTTTTATTAGTCCAAAAGTATGGGATGGTTCTAGATTTTTTATTTTCTCCACTTGCAAAAGTTATTTTAGAGCCCAACCACCAACTCAATTATATATAACCTTTCGAATATGAGCCTTCAAGAGCCTTCAAATAAATTTGAAAGGATAAATGAAAATACACATAAGTTAGATATTTGTTGAATGTAAAAGATCCTATATAGTGTAGATTTACCTTTATGCCACATTATCTATGGTAACATCATCAATAAAAATTGAGAAGTCATGACCAATAATATATTTATGTACATATACATTATTAATAATATTTGAATCATTTTGATAAAAAAAGGTATTTTTAAATACCACATAACATTAACACATTTTCTACTTAAAAGTTGTAGTATTCAAAATTTCATTAATAAAAATTGAAAAGTCATGACCAATAATACATCATTAATAATATTCAAGTCATTGAGATAAAAGAAGATATTTTTAAATGCCATATAACATTAACACACTTTCTACTTAAAAGTTGTAACATTCAAAATTTAGTTAAATATTATAGTAGAATTTGAAATATTATTAAATTACATTTTATAAAAAAATTTAGATTCATGATCCTAAAAAGATTATGAAATATTTTTTTTTTTGCATAAGTTAATTCAATAATCCAACAATTCAATTAATATTATATGATAACCCTTTTACGTTCAAGTACTTCGATATTATGCACCTTATGTCTCTTGTATTACCTATAAGCTTTCATTCAAACCTTATTTTCTTACTTTTTAAGAACACGATTTCGTATTTAACTTTAAATAAGCTTTCATTCAAACCTTATTTTCTTACTTTTTAAGAACACGATTTCGTATTTAACTTTAAATAATCATATGTGAAAACCTTTTAAATACTAAGCATGGAAAAATTGGACTCATGAAACAAGGAAACCCTAAAAAAATCCACTATTCATTAAAAGAAGTTATAATATTTTGGGTTCATGAACATGAAAATATTTACACCCATGTGCAATTGAATTACATTGTTTCGTGTCAAGACCCAACTCCTAAATAATTAAATTAGTAATTTATTTAGTCCAATAGTGAACAAAAGCCCTAACGCTCTAATAGGGACGTGAAGAGTCTTTGCAAGTTTACCAAAATATAAAATATATGAATAAGAATTTGTTAATAGTCACACATTCGTTGAAATGAAAAACAATGCAAAGTCAAACCAAAACTCTCTCGAAGTCATCCAACTTGTGTCGATATTTTCTTTAATGAGAACTAGGATTAAAATACCATTTTACTAAAATTATCGGTGCTGGGTCCTATCACCACGTGGCATCATTTTGGTTGATAGATGTGATAGTCCCTTGATGTTGACATTTATATCCACGTTGGTTTTGATGTGACTACCACGTGAATATTAATTGGTGATAGTATTTTCATGGGTTTTGAAAACTTTTGATGTGACTATCACGCGGATATCGGATATCTATGAGAGTAGCTTTCATGGATTTTCTTTTACCTCACACTTTTTTTCTTACCTGTCCATAAATATGGACTTCAAATTATTCTTCATTGTGATTTATTGAGACTCTACCTAAAAGTCATTTAGTTTTAAAGTCCTCTGATATCTGATTGCCAAGGTCTAGACTAATTAGACGCCTCAAGTGTGAAGACTCTTTCATGCAACTTATTTTCTAATTAAAATAAATCTAAGACATTTCAAATCCACGAGGAGAGACAAAGGTTTATGACGGAATTGTAACATGGACATTAACAAGACCCTAATAAGCTCAAATATTTCTAAGTGGCGAGCTTGGAAAGTGCCATGTGGTTAGGCTGTTTTATTAAAATAATTATAATCTTTTGAGTCATCGGACTTGAAAATAATTTAGTTTAGTTTTAATAATTTTTCTAATATGGGATTGTAGATAAATTGTGGGTTTGTAGATAAATTGTGGGTTATTTGTTTTTTCACTTGGGAAAACTCTATTATGGATTCAATAACTAATTTAATTACATTATATAATCTTTTAAGTTTAGGTTCACAAATAAATCTCAAGGTTGAGCCAAGATACACATAGGCCTTAATATTTGAACAAATTTATAGGATCTTGGAACATGATGATTCACCTATGTGCCACATCATCTTTGATGCATCAATGCCAATAAGGTTGGGGCATGAACAAGCATTTTTTGCCATGTATACCATATATAAAATTAGTGATTTGTAATTAGATATATAATCAAGGAAGAATTGAGAGATGATCAAGATATTAAATTCCTCTATGAAACTATCATGTGCAGTGGCCTTCATCAGCGCATAATAAATTTAGTTGCAACTTGAGCATCTATGAAAATCACATTAATAATGCCTAGTTTGTCCACGTGGTCTCTCCTAGCTAGACTTTGTTGCAGGGCCTGAAGACCCAACCCCTCCCCCAACATCACTTGAAGATCCCTCCTCGTGGGATAATGCAATGAATGTGTTATGTTGTACTAAGCTATCGGTTAAGGTGGAAATTGATGTTTAAGTCTAGCCAATGTTTTATGAGATGGGAGGATGTTGGATAAGTGGGGTTAGGCCTCTACCTAGGAGGATGGGGCCCTCTTAATGGGTTACGCCTGGTAATGGGGAAAGCTTAACACATGCTCAAGTCAGGTAATGGTCCCATCAAGAATATCACCTTTGTGATGGCTCAAGAAGGTGTATTTCAAGCAAGAGGAGAAAATAGTATACTATTTTAATAGACCTATCCAAAATAAATATATGGAAATAAGGAGATGTATCAATGATTAATAAAATCTTACATCCATATGATTTATATGATTTATAGACTTGTTAAAAGATGGTGATAATTATGATTTTTTACTTACAAATTAAATTTACAATGGAAATGTATGGAAACAAATGGGTGACAAATGGGCGCCATAAGTATTGGAGTACTTCACATTTACACTTGATTAAATTACATTTATGCATAGCTTTGATTGGAGCTTTCTCATATTTCGATCTCGGCCCAATGATGAAGGATCAACCTCATTTTTTATAGTTTTTACCCTAGTTAGGATTAAGGTGGGTGCAAGATAACGATGGTCTCTCATGATGCGTTAGTGGCAATGGAAACAGGGAAAAACAACAATATATTAACTTGGAGGGATTACTAAAGGTACTTTTACAATGCATTTGAATATTGTGTAAAAAGATGAAATGTAGGAAATTGAATTACCTTTCTGAATATATATTCTTTATTTATATAAATTGTGAATAACTATGTGAAATTTAAGTTTTTCTAACCGTGGTATGTTATTTTTCAAGCAAAATATAATGTATATGTCTTCGTTAGTGCATGTATTGACTACCTTAACGATGGAATTTCCTTAAAAAAGATGGATAGTTGTTGAGAATTCGTTGTTCTAATGCGGGGTATTTTTTCAAAATTTATAATACTAACTTTATATTTTTTTTAATTATGAAATTCAATACACCCTTGAAATTACAATGTATTTCATTAGTGTGGGCTACGAGGGTCTTAACATTATCAAACAATTTTAATTTTGTTTATATTGTAGATCTTGGTATTTTAAAATGGTTAAGTTGATAAAACGTTATAGCAGAAATAAAAGAGGTATGTATTTCAGGATTTTGATATATGTCAAAATAAAAATAGACTGAAAATAGTAAAAAAAAATCATATAATTGGAATCTGCATAGTCGACTCTATATGTGTCTATAGTTTCATCAACAACTTATTTGTGTAGCCTATAGAAAAATAATGTCAAAAATAGAGATATTGAGAGATATTCATAAAAATAGAGGTTTTAATGTATTTGTAGACCAAACCACTAGGTTTTTCATCCTAAATGTAAATCATAGGAAACCAACTCAACAAACACATACAATAAATTTGTCATTATTGCTCGAAAAAAATATGAAATCGAAGGAATGCATATGCGCTCTAGAATTGGAACATTCTCTTGAACATACACATGTTCCCAAAGTGTGTGCACATGCTTACTAACACAAAAACCGTGTTAGTGACCTCCTGTGACCCCTTGTGACCCGCTTATGATCCCCCAAAAAAAAAGAATTGGGGGATCCCCCCCCCCTCGACACAATGAATAACATGTGTGTATTGTTTCCAAGACCCTAGGAAACATACCAATAGTTCAAATCCATCTAGTGATAGTGGCATACCCAACCATAGGCCAAGGCCATAAACAACACCTTGAACTCATGCATCTAGGGCCACAAAACAACACCTTGAACTCACATAAAATTTCAACCATGAACAACAACTTGAACCCACACAAATGACCTTCCAAGTGTAACCCTTACCAGTTAGTGGGAATATTAGCACCAATAGGGGTTTTGGAGAAGTAGGTATCAATATGAAGACTTGAACCAAGGTCAAGTGATGGAACATTCTCATTAGGCTTAAAAAGTAGCTTTCAAGGCTCAAGATTCGTCAATGAGTACTCTAACCACCCAAGATAATCTATTTGTGGGATATTTATCCTTCAAGTTGCAATATGGAAACCATTAGAAAGTTTCAAGCACCAAGTATGGCTTGTGGGGAATTAGACATGGTAAGGGGAGGAAAATCAAGCATTATGACCTACAATAAGCTTACATGCATCCAAATCCAAGAATAATGTCTAAATAACCACCACACGTAATGTATTGAGAGTATTATATCCCTCCTAGTTAGGATATGGGCACCATTAGAATTTTTTGAGCTCTAGGTATGAGTCTCATTGCCTATAACATGGTTGGGGGAGGAAAATTGGTCCTCAATCCCGTGAACCTCTCTCTCTCCCCCCCCCCCAA